>OY796872.1:12463664-12635520 GCA_963680765.1 Agrochola lychnidis | reverse complement strand
AGTTAATGGCGACTAACAAAATGTATTTACAAGGCTGATGTAAAGGGAAAGGCCGGTTGCGGACGCCCTATTAGGACATATACTGACCTTGTTGGCGATGTTCTTCAGAAAGGTCAGGTGCGTAGTACTCGCAACCGGCGTGCGTGTATGACCAGATGTATGAACGTAAACGAGGCAAAAGGAGTGTGTAAGGATCGTAGCAGGTGGCGTTCTGTAGTTTCTGTCTACCCCCATGGGAAGAAGGCCTGAGTTTATGTATGTATGTATTTAATTTAATTTTTGGGGTGTAAAGAGCGTCCACTTGTGACGATATTTTCATTTTTCATCTACCCAGTAGTTGAGAGAAGGTCGTGGCTAAGTAATAGAAGCCGCACGGTTCAATCCAGGTTAAGCTACGCTTGCCGAGGTTGGTCTCTGGATGGGTGACCATCTTAACATACCGAGACTCCTCCATGCCGCGGAAAGCACGTTAAGCCGTTGGTCCCGGGTGTCATTCGTGGATCTTTGACTGTCGTTACGGGTCGTCAGAAGCCCGAAAGTCTGACAACCAGTCTTACCAAGGGATATCGTATTACCCAGTTACTGGGTTGTGGAGTTCAGATAGGCAGTCGCTCCATGTAAAATACGGTATTCAGCTGCATCCAGTGACTGGAAGCCGACCCCAACTTAGTTGGGAAAAGGCTAAGCAAATTGATTGATCTATCCAGTAGTCATAATATTCGTAATTAGCGCTGAGCGCATGTTTCGGCTATCATAGGCATTGGTAGAATTGTCACGGGCCGTCAGTTTCTATGAGTAAACTGTGACGTCCATTCAGCATATCGCGGTCTACTGCCAGACATAGGCTTCTCCCAAACTGCGCCACGATACCCTGTACTCCGCATTCCACATCCAGTAAGTACAAGCCACCTTTTGTAGGTGGTTGGTTTGTGTGGAAAGTAATTACAGTACCGTGTCTAGGAGCAGCCACAGATGCGTTTCCATGCTCAGTGCATTTACCACATCTTTACCAATCAGCCCTGCTACCAAGCTTGCTGGCTGGCTAAGCTTTTAGTACACACTGCAGAGTACATAACAGACGAGTAGCACTTTGCTGTCGACAGAGCCAACTTCAGCTGTCGAAAGTGGCAACTATAGCTGCCGCCATTGGCAGGCATTTGCCGTCGACACGTGGACAGCAAACGCTGATCAATGACGACAGCTAGCAGTCAGTTGACTTGCAGCGCTCTACAATAATATGTTTATTTGACATGTTTATTTGACATTAAAGTACTTAATTACACGTGGAAATAGGTTAATACAAAATATTGAACAATGACCCCCATGCTAGGAAAAACCTGTGTTACAGGGGTCATCCATTCGTCCATTATGGATGTTATAAAACTTACATACAATTTAGTAATGTGCACTTATGTAAAAAAAAATAAAAAAAAACTAGACTAATTGATTTTGGGGATAAGAAAACGGGGGAAGAAAGTAAAGGGGTTTAAATTCATTATTGACATGGAAAAGGTAGTATCTAATTAATTGCCAGGTGTGTGTTGTATGGGCACGCCACAATTGCGGCGATAAGACCCCTCTTTGAGGAGTGGCTAGAGAGGCGCCACGGCGTCCTCACCTTCCGCCTGACACAGGTGCTCACCGGACACGGCTGTTTCGGGAGGTATCTGTTCAGGATAAAGCGGGAGGAAACGCCCGGGTGTCATCACTGTGTGGATCGCCCGGAGGACACGGTGGAGCATACGGTGGAGGTCTGCCCGGCTTGGGCAGAGCATCGCCGTGTCCTCGTGGAAGCGATCGGCGGCGGTGATCTCTCGCGTCCGGCCCTGATTCGGGCCATGCTACGGAGCGAGAGGAAATGGCAGGCCGTCACCTCGTTCTGCGAAGCAGTAATGCTCGCGAAGGAGGAGACGGAGCGCGTGAGGGAGAGGCAAATTTTGCGCCCTCGCGCCCCTAACCGCCGCAGCAGGAGACGCCCTGGGCGTCGGGAATCACGTGAAGATTTCCGGCCACCGTAGGCGCGGGCTTGCGGACGGTGAGCAATGGGTAGCTCGCCGTCCGATAAGGACCAAGCCCGGGTCGACGGCGCGTTGTGTTCCACGCGCGCCTCAAAGAGATGTCAGCAGAATTGACGGGGTCCGCTAGGGCCAATGCCTGCCGGGGGTTCGAAGAAAACCGATAGGGAAATCGTGGCCCCCTGGCAACACGGCAACTGAAGGAACACGGGTGGGTTTTAGTCAGTAAGAGTCTGACACGCCCTCCCGCTCCGCCCAGAGCGGGAGAAGTTATTTGATGATTTCCCACCCAAAAAAAAAAAAAAAAAGGTGTGTGTTGTATGAGTGGGTGTAGGTGTGTAAGTGTAGATATGTATGAGTGAGTGTAGGTGTGAATGTGCCTGATTTGTTTAAGTTATGGTTTTAGTAATTCTTCTGTGTCGTTATAATTTAGGGTTAGCAGATATTCCTTAATTTTTTGTTTGCAATGGGTTTTGTTCAAACAATGTATGTTTAATGCGTTGTGGAGTTTATTGTATAGTAATGTGCTTAGATAACGGTTATGCCGACGTGCAAAGGTGGTCTTTGCACAAACTTGGGGACAAACGGGTTTGGGTCTTCTTCTGAGCGTAGGGCTTTTACATCTATTGAGAGGGGTAATTTTATGTGTACGCATGATCGCACGAAGCATATACATTTGGCGGACTGTCAGTACCTTAAAGTCCGAATAAACTTGCTGCGTGGGATACCTAAAGGGTTTGCTCAACAGGACTTTGATTACTGCACGTTGGGCTCTTTCAGCTGGTATGAGGATTGTTTTGGCTGCACCACCCCACGCAACGATACAGTAACTTAATGTTGATTCACATAGGGCAGTGTATACCATTTTTAGGATATCGTTATGGGCAGAAGTTCTTAACTTTTTGAACACGTAAATGAGTTTCCTAGTGCGCGCAGATAGAGATTCAATGTGGGTCTTCCAGCTTAGACTAATGCTGTCAACATGGTAGGCAGCAGTCGGGGTGTCGAATACAGCAGCAGTTGGTTTTGTCGACAGTAGCAGTTGCTTCTGTCGACAGCTGAAGTTGGCTCTGTCGACAGTAAAGAGTTGCTCATCTGTTTGACGCCTAAGTCATAAGTCTTAACCTTAGCAGCAGGATCTCACTATGGCATACCGTACGCTGCTACGTAGTGTGTGCACGGAGAAGTTTTCCACGTCAGCTGCGCAATTCATTTATTTGCCAGCCACGCATCAGTGCGGAGCGGTGACTCACCTATAGTGAGTGACTGCCGCTCTCGGCCACGCAAGTACATGTGTGAATCTTAGCGGTGGGCTGCTATAGATTGGCTCCAACACCCTATTGTTGGCTAGCTTGAAATCTTTACACCAGTTTTAGCCACTATGTCACCATCGCCTTTAGTCATAAGCGTCATCGTCATTACATTTTTACCGCGTATTCCGCCAACTCTAGGTCCGTACAGACGGATTAGCAAATTCTACCATGAAATCAAAATCAAAAGTAATTTATTCAAACTAGGCTGAGAATCAGCATTTTTTTAATGTCAATATTACATGAGCCGTCCCATCACCACTACCTAGTGCTTTATCTAGAAAGAAAAAGTGGCGCAACAAACTCCTCAGCAGCACAGCTGTCTGTTCAGTTAGAAGAATGATACGCTCCATAACCCTTTTTGCGACTTTTATTTCGTGAAAACTTCCATTGGTTAGAGTTAGAGCTTCAGCATCATACATTAGGGTAGGGTAAAACACAATAAATATAGTAAACCAACTAAAACAAAATAAACAAGGCCTACCCTGTTACCCTCAGACATTAATGACCTATCCCCTTTGGGGTAAAAAATGGGTTTTCAATAGTCTGGTGCCTAGTTTTAGGTAACGGTACCTGGAGCGGTTTCTAGAGAGGGATTGTGTAATAAGTTAGTGAAACAATGTAAACAATATGAAGAGAACCGACAGAAGTACAACTTAATATCACTACTGTATACTATAGAGATGTAGGCAGAGCTATAAAGTAAGGACAAACAGGAGCAAATTAAAAAAAAAAAAACGTGTGGTACTCGGAGACTGCCGCGGTAAAGCTATTGCGTAGCATTTGTAACCTCCATACTTCCTATTTGTCAACGCTACACTTGGGATGATGACGTGATGACATAAAACAAAAATTACGTTCCCATGACAACATCACGTTATCATGGGAACCGTCATTACATGGTAGGCGGAGTGGGGGGTGTTAGGTTTTTTTCGTTACGGAATTTCTTGATTCGGTCGCCGCGCTCAAAGCCCGCGATAAAAGCTATGCAATAGCTTAAAAAAAGTTTCGTAGTTTCCTGCTTTATAAAATAGCACTTGTCGTGGTGACAACTACATATGCTATTTTTAAGTGACAACTACATATGCAATTTTTTAAATAAACGTCAGTTATTAAATAGGACCCTGATTTAGTTATTTATGTTCTAATTCTCATGTCAAAATGGTCGATATTTTTGGCTGTAAGAAGACAATTGTGAGATGAACGTAGATTTCTATTGTCGCAAATGAAAGTGTGGGGCTAGATAACTAGGGGAAGAGGGAGAGTCAAGAAATGAAAACAAGGTGGTCAGCGCCCTTTGTTCTCTGCGCTAGCGTATGGGCAGCCACTTTAGAAGCGACCGATGCGCAGAGACATGATCTTATTTACGCAGATTGAAAACGAATCACTAGGTCACAACCGTGACTGCTGTGGGTAAGGTCCTGATTTCGATCCCTGGGTGTTAGTGTATTTGTTTTTTTTTGCAATTGAGAAGTTCTCAGTAGCTGCTCGAAGTTTTTTGTTTTTGTTTACTGGCAATAGACTCGGCCTCTTTTCCATGAGACTTATAAGTAAACTGACGTCACTTTAATCACTAAAATAACATAACATCACAGCTGTAATCTCCGAAGGGTTAGGCAGAGGTGTACTTTTAATAGTTACACCCACATTTCGCCAGTTATGTTTAAGTCCCATGTAACAGGGGGCGAGCCTATTGCCATCAACCGGGCACAAATCCTGACTTCAGGCTGCTACTGAGAATTTCCTGATGGAAAAAGCCAATAACACTTGGCCCAACCTGGGAATTGAACTCAGGAACTCATGCTCAGCACTTGCGCATGCGACCACACTCTTGCAAAATTACTAAAAGTGTGTGTATTATACACCAGCACTGGGCACCGTTGGGAATACAGACATATTATAGTAATGTATCATTATCATCTGCCTAGCCTTTTTCCAACTATGTTGGGGTCGGCTTCCAGTCTAACCGGATGCAGCTGAATACCAGTATTTTACATGGAGCGACTGCCTATCTGACCTTCACAACCTAGTGACTAGGTAACACGATACCCCTTGGTAAGACTGGTTGTCAGACTTTTTGGGCTTCTAACTAACCGTAACGACTGTCAAAGATCTACAAATGACAGCCGGGACCAACGGCTTAACGTGCTTTCAGAGGCATATTATAGTAATGTATCTAATACTTAAATTACTGTTATGCTTTTACACTGGCGAGGCTTTCCCGAAATGAAGTTTTTATGGAAATGGCTCTTGTATACAGCTTACATAATATATCTTTTTCTCAAAAGAAATTGCTCATGTGTACTGTGAGTTATTATCTTCATTCATTGATATATAATATATAGGTATGTATGTTCTTGTTTTATTAAGGCTTGTGCAGACCAGCGCGACACGCGACGCGACACAAAGGCACCGCTCGTCGCACGACGAGCGGTGTCTTTGTGTCGCGTCGCGTGTCGCGCCTCTCTGAACGAGCCTTTAAACGGATCATGCCTTGAAGTCTTGTACTAAATATAGGATATCTAATCTTTTGTTGATGTTGAAAAGGCTAGGCAGATTGTAAAGGTTTTGGTTTTGATTTTGTTACTGCTGAGCAAGAGGTCCGGTTAAATTCCCGGGTCGGGCAAAGTTTTATTGGATTTTTCCATCCTGGATTTCGTAGTAGCAGTCCGGAGTCTGGATTTGTGCCCGGTTGATGGCAATAGGCTCGCCCCCTATTACATGGGACTTAAACACATAGATATTTGTATGTTAATTACTCCACTAGCTTTTGCCCGCGGCTTTGCCTGCGTGGAGATCGGAAATTATCCCACGGGAACGTACTACTGGAATAAAAAAAATCCTATGTCCTAACCCAGGTCATGGTCTACCCCTGTACCAAATTTCATCCAAATCTGTTCACCCGTTTTAGCGTGAAAGCGTAACAAACGGAAAAGCTCACTTTCGCATTTATGACAATTTATTTTTCAAATAACTTCTCCCGCTTTGAGTGGAGGAGGGCTTGTCAGATTCTTACTGACTAAAACCCACCCGTATTCCTTCAGTTGCCATGTAACCGGGGCCACGATTTCCCTTTCGGCCTTATTCGCACCCCCAGCAGGCATCGGCCCTAGCGGACCCCGTTAATTATGCTGACATCTCTTTGAGGCGCGCGTGGAATACAAAGCGCCGTCGACCCGGGCTTGGTCCTTATCGGACGGCGAGCTACCCATTGCTCACCGTCTGCAAGCCCGCGCCTACGGTGCACGGTGGCCGGAAATCGGCTCGCGATTCCGCATTTATGATACCTAATACTAGCTTCCGCAAGCGGCTTCGTCCGCGTGATATCTTTATATATTATAGCCTATGTTACTCAGTGATAATATGTCATTCTACTGGTGAAAGAATTTTTAAAATCGGTCTAGTAGTTTTTGAGTTTATTCATTACAAACAAACAAACATACAAAAATCAAATCTTTTCTCTTTATAATGTTAGTTTAGATATAATTATAATATATTTTAAATAAGATTTATTAGGATATTAGTTAGGATTACGTATAAACGGTTAAATTGATATTGATCTAATTTGACATCTAAATAGATAATATTTTCTTGGATTCAAACATCCCTTCTTTTTTTTTGGTTAGAAAATTATCAAATAACTTCTCCCGCTCTGGGCGAAGCGGGAGGACGTGTCAGACTCTTACCGACAAAAACCCACCCGTGTTCCTTCAGTTGCCATGTTACCGTGGGCCACGGTCTCCCTTTCGGACTTCTTCGCAACCCCGGATTCAAACATCCCTGTACTTTTCTTTTATTAGGACACATAAAGGATACAATACGAGCAAAACCGCGGGTAAAAGGTACAATAAAATGTCATTAATATAAAACCCAAATTGGTTTCCAGTTCAACAAATGGGTTTTCAATATATAATTCAATATATAAGGGCATCAGACGAAATGTATATGCATTGGTTTCAGAAAGTGGAATCTATCTTTGATTCATTAAAAGGTGCAGTGATTATTGTTGGTGATTTAAATTTAAACGAGAATCGTACATCAAATAATATTTTGAGTTACTATTGTTACTTTTTAAGTTTTTGTGGTCTAATTGAGAGGAATGAGGTGATGAATGCGCATGGAAGTAAGTTGGATGTAGTGTTGGTGTCAGATTGCATTAGCTGTGTTGATGTAGCAGAGATTGATGGTGAAGGTCTTGTACCACGTCGAGACGCATATCATCCGCCATTAGATGTTTGCTTTACTCCGAATAATACGATGCGTCCATTGAGTTCAGAAAAAAATTGTCCAAGTAACCTTGACACGCAGAGGGACTGGAACTTCTCCAAAGGAAACTTTGAACAAATGTACAAGCTAATATCTGAAGAATCATGGCAAGAGGTGATTTTCGCTCGCGACGTTGACACTGCTGTAGAGTGTTTCTATAACATCTTTTACCGAATTTTTGATGAATGTGTACCAAAAAAATATAGATCTAGGAAACCATGTAGGCGTTACCCGGTTTGGTTCACAGCGGAACTAATTAGTGACATTAAATGTAAAAGTGATCTGCATCGTAAGTGGAAGTCATCTCAAAATCAGGTTGATTACAGCAATTTCTCCTTGCTTAGGGCAAGTATTAAAAAAAGAACGTCACTTGCATACGACGAATACATCAAGCACATTCAAACCAAACTCAAGCGTGATCCTCGTGTCTTCTGGCAACATATAAATAGCTTCAAAGCCAGAGGTGGCTTTGAACCCAGGGTAAATTATAATGGGAAAGATTATATTGGCAGTGATGCTGCACATGCTTTTTCGGAATTCTTCTCAAGTGTTTTCTTGCCGGACCCCCCTCTTCTTGATTATCAAAGTCAAAACAGTAGCTATCAAAGCAACCGTGGAAACTTTGTACATATCGATAAAATTATAATGAGTGATTTAGAAATGGCTATTAATAAACTCAAACCAAATTCTGCAGTAGGACCAGACAATATTCCCGCATATATCATTAAAGGATGTAAAGATTATATAAAATCACCGGTTTTCCACATTTTTAACCTGGCGCTAGCCACCGGAGATTACCCGCAGCGTTGGAAGGTATCGAGAGTCCAACCTATTCCTAAATCTAATGTTACGTCTGACGTAGAAAACTATCGTCCAATAGCTATACTCTCTACACTTCCTAAACTGTTTGAGTCGATACTACACAGGCTTATTAGTTTCCAGATACAACCATTTCTCTGCGATTCTCAACATGGCTTTCGATCTAACCGTTCTGTTAATACAAACCTTCTAACGCTGGTGGATCTTATTTCGGAGCACTTGGACAAAGGCATACAGGTTGATGTTCTTTACTTCGACTTTAAAAAAGCGTTTGATCGCGTTGATAACGACGTATTGCTCGCTAAACTTAATGACATAGGCTTTACCCCGAAATTACTAAAATTTTTTGCAAGTTACTTACGGGATCGTCAGCAATATGTTCGTTATGGTTGCTTTGTGTCCACGCCTTACCACACCCGGTCTGGAGTAAGTCAGGGCACGATTTTGGGACCATTACTATTTGGAATCATGGTTAATGACCTCGAAAAGGTTCTTAAACATGCTAAGTGTTTGCTTTACGCAGATGACCTTAAATTAATATATGGCGTGGAAAAGGATTCTGATTCAGAAACTTTACAGAAGGACATAAACTCAGTCTTTCAGTGGAGCATTGACAACAAGTTGCTTTTCAATAATAACAAATGCAGCGTTATGTCTTTTAGTCGTGCACATAATCCTAGGCATGTACAATAGTTCCTGGGCGAGGAACCGATTGCCCGTGTTCTTTCTGTGAAAGATCTCGGAGTACTATTCGACCCGAGACTTACTTTTCACGATCACATGAGGACGCTCGCTGCTGAATCATACCGGAGACTAGGATTTGTTATTCGAAATATGCGTGAGTTTAACAATCCACTGGCCATTAAACTAGTTTACATGGCCCTAGTCAGGAGTAAGCTCGAATCAGCTGCAGTGATTTGGAACCCATATGAATGCACTTACGCTTTACTTCTTGAAAAGGTCCAGAAGGCCTTCCTTAGATTTTTATATAAAAAGCTCTTCGGATACTACCCCTTCCTTTATCCTACAAAATTTTTACTCGGCGTACTAAATTTTAATTCTCTCGAGGTAAGGCGTAAGTGCTTCCTGCTTATCACTGCCTGCCGTATTATGCGGGGTGAGTCCGATTGTCAGGAACTAGTGGAGCAGTTAGTAAGGCTTTTTGTTCCTGTTCTGCCCAAACATCAACTCAGGCCGCGAAGTCACCGGCTACTAGCCGTACCATCAGCGCGCACGGTGTCGCGAGCTAACTCGCCCCTCGTTCGGGCCCTTACTATGCTCAATGCTCTTCTGACATCAACACCGGAATGTGACTTGTTTGCTGGGAGATGGATCGATGTGTGTCGTGAATGTTTAAGTTTTTGTGAGAGGATGGATGAAAGATAATTTTTTTTTTTTATGTAATTTTTTCTTCCTCTTGATTGCAGTTTGTTTGTTTATATAATACGAGTGTCTATATTGTTTGTTAATTTTGTTATTTCTCGTGTTTCATGTTTTATTTTGTTTTTTTTTGTAATTTTACATAACCTACTTACGTAGGTACGTGTGTAATTTTTAGTTTGTATATTGTTCTGTACAACGCCTTGGAAATACATTCTGTTATGTTGTGCATGAAAACTTAAATAAATAAATAATAAATAAAATATACGTAGAAACTGCTCGTTCATCCGTGAAATGCACGCATAGTGTGTAATGAATTAAATGACACAACCGTGCGAGTTACACAATAAAGGTATTTATTTACATGCTTTTAGTACGGAATTGATTTCATTGAGCACTAGATGTTGGGGCTCTTAAAACGGCGGTAAGCGTATTTTGTACCTTTGCAACCATGAACCGAAACCGGTATGATCAATACGGGTATTTTTTCGGTTACAAAATTTATATTTTTATTAACCGTTTTTTAAAGGTTTCTGTTAGGGACCTAATAAATGACTGAACTTAAATGCAATGCACTGTTATTTAAAAAAAAAAAAAAGTTTAATAAAAAACTGTAACCCGACCACGGGAAAATAAAAATGATCTAAAAAGTACGAAACAAGCAAATATTTCAGACAGAAATCAAGACATAGGTACAAAAATGGTCAAGGTAAAGCCGTGGTCGCATGCCTGTATACCATGTTGGTGCCAGGAACACCTACAAAATTATAATGGCATGCGACGACGGCTTTACCTTGACCATTTTTGTACCTATGTCTTGATTTCTGTCTGAAATATTTGCTTGTTTCGTACTTTTTAGATCATTTTTATTTTCCCGTGGTCGGGTTACAGTTTTTTATTAAACTTTATTTTTTATTTTATACTTTTCCGTTTTTACATTTGCTAAACGTTACAACAACGTAAATAAGAGTAATTCAATAGGTCAGTAATTAACCAATTTTAAATTCCAATAGCAGTGCATAGTGCTTTAGACGAAACCATAGCGCGATTTATTTCGACGCCAACACCATACTCAGAAAGTTTTGCGACTAACAGTTTTTGTCTATGGGACACTGGCTAGTTTTGATGTCGATTAATTAAAACTATGACTATTTATTTAAAAAATAAAACACAATATTCCAAATTCGAAATTCCCGCCACATTTTTTACGAGCAAAATCAAAATACTCTGTCTCACTGAAAATTGAATTTACAACGAAAACATTTTTTGTACGATTTCAAATGTCGACTAAAACCAGAAGAATCATTTAAAAGACTTCGAATGATGTTCATAGACAAAAGCCCTTCTAAAGCGACTGTTTTCCGCTGGTTCAACGAATTTAAGCGTGGTCAAGTAACTTTGGCGGACGAAGAAAGAAGTGGCTATGACGGGCTATGACGGCTGTTACATAAGAAAACGTGTTGGCTGTGAAAAATTAAATTTAAGTGAATAGGCGAATTACATATGAAGAGATTCAGCATATACTGCAGATTGGATCGGGAAGTGTACATGAAATTCTACACTGGCATCTTCAGGTAAAGAAGATAGTTTCACGCTGGTTACCACACAATCTAACGCAGAAGGAGGTTCGGGTAGAATGGTGCCGAGACATGATAGCAAAATTTGAAGCAGGCTCGTCTCGGCGCATTTACGATTTCATTACGGGTGATGAATCATGGATTTGTCATTTTTGTTCCCCAAAATAAAAAATCAACTCAAGGGAAAACTGGGATTAAAGAGGTGTCTGATGTGGACTGGAAAATGTGTAATGAAAATTGGTTAAGACGCATGAAACTGTGTATAGACGCCAATGGAGAGTTATTTGAAAAGATTTAATAAATAATAAAATATAACCTGTAGTAAATTTTTTTTTATTACCTATTGCAAAATTTTCTGAGTGCCCCGTGTATAAATATTAATATTTCGTTGTACACAGTGCTACACATCAAGCTATAAATTTCCAGTATTAGCTGACCTCGCATTGTACGGAAATCCTTTACAATGCCAGATCAGCTTAAACTGGAAATGTATAGCTTGATGTGTAGCCGTGTGTACTTGTTTTTCTTCATAGAGGAATTGAGGATGGAATTACAAACCGTTTTTATTTATTAAGATTTGATTAACTGCACGTTGGTATCATCTTGCGATACAACGTAGCACAGTCTCACTTTTGCTTGTTTTTAACAATCTATACATATAATAAAATCGTAGCGAAGTCAAAACTGTACATTGAATATTTTTGAAAAAAAGTAATTGCTACGAGGTCTAGGATCGATTCTAATGCCGAAAATATTTTTTTTAGAATTTTTGTCTGTTTGTCTGCTTGTCTGTTTGTCTGTATGTATGTTCCAGCATGGCGCAAATTCTACCGGACAGATTCTGTTAAAATTTTGCATAAATATTCCCTGTGTGTCTGGTCAAACTATAGGGTATAAACTATCACGCTATTTACTATGGGGGACGAGCAATATTACATTATGTTGTATTTTTATGTTCTAGCATGACGCAAATTCTACCGGATAGATTCTGTTAAAATTTTGCATAGGTGTTCCCTATAAGTCTGGTCAAACTATAGGGTATAAACTATCACGCTATTTACTATGGGGGACGAGCAATATTATATTATGTTCGTATTTTTGGAAAAAAACGCGCCAAAATTTTAGGATATTGTAGATGGTTATCGATTAACCTTTTTAAATGATTATCATCACGCTATACCTTTATGGAACTAAGCAGTCAATCATGAAATATATAGGAACGGCTATTTTAGACAAGTTTCAACAAAGCAATTAGCTCAACGGTTGGGCGGTTGCTTTGCAAACATGGGGTTGTAAGTTCGATTCCCACCTACGGTTTTTTTTTTCTTTTTTTTCACATTTTGTTATACGATTATTATTTTTTTTTGATTACCTATAATCTATAGATATAATAAAATCGTAGCGAAGTTATTTTTTTTTTAAGAAAGTTATTGCTACGAGGTGTGGGATCGATTCTTATGCGGAAAATAAAGTTTTTAGAATGTTTGTCTGTACCAACTGTAGGGCATAAACTATCACGCTATTTGCTATGGGGGATGAGCAATATTACATCATGTTCGTATTTTTCTCTGCAAATTGTAAAAGGACGCGCCAAAAGGTTGGGATATTGTAGATAGGTAGTTACCGATTTAACTTTTGAAATGATTATCATCACGCTACCTTTTATATTGGAACGGCTATTTTAGCTAACTTTCAACAAAGCGAATAAGTAAGCGGTTGGACGAATGATTTGAAGTCCTGAGGGCCTACCACCAGCTTAAAAGCAGTATTATTTTAATATTACTTTAGTTTACTTCAGTGTGGGAAAGAGATGAAGCTCTACAGGATGTATAGCTCCATCTCTTTCTCCCACTGAAGTAACATTAAAATAATACTGCTTTATGAGCTGGTGGTAGGCCGCCCGGGGTAGTAAGTTCGATTTACATCTGTTTTTTTAAACTCTTTTTGTAAAACGTTTTTTTTTTTTGGATTGTGTATGTTGTTTGTTCATAGAATGTATTAATTCACAAAAAATGGAAAACTTCGTAAGCTATGGGAAACTACTAACTTACAAGTCCTTTACAGTCACAAAACATTCAAGGTTGTATTCTGATCATTTTAGAGCAAAAGACTGTAGGAATAAAATGTTTTTTTGCAGATTTTGACAGCAGATTTGTCCAAGCGATTTTAAAATATGTATGTGTGTGGTTCTTCTGGAATCGCTGCCACACTGCTTCCTGGTGGCAAAACAGCGCACGTCATGTTTAAGATTCCCATCGATTTAGAGAGCAACGAAACGCCTGTTTGTGGGGTGTCACGCAACAGTAACAAGGGATATGTGCTTAGGGGATTGCGCTTCGTCGTATCGGATGAATGCATTATGGCAAAAAGGAAAGCAGTGGAAACTGTAAACAGAACCCTGCAGGACATACGCAGAAACCAAGATATGATGGGTGGTGTCACAGTTTTGACAAAAAAAGTGAATACTTCGTTGAAAAGGTCGACTCTATGGTCGAGAGTTCATAAACTGCGCTTGACCATCATCATACGAGCTCGGCTTGGCGGTAATTCAAATGCTCAAGTATTCTCCGATGTTTTTCTAAAAGTTGGTGAAAGCACTCTACCAGAGACTCTTGGTAGAGTAGATCCCACTTTAGAAGATCTTATTCGTCTGATATACGAGGATATCAGTCAAATACCGTACCAAGAGAATTCTTAGGCGTGTTTCCGTTTTAACTCCGAAGATGATCAAGCTGCAGCTATCAACCACAGTATTCTCTCACAAATTGAAGGGAGTGAAGTGATATACACCTCCATTAATACTGATGTGGAGGAAGATGATGCCAAATATCACCCCGTAGAATTTCTCAATTCACAAATGGCAAGTGGACTTCCGGTTGTATATCTGTGTAACGGAAACTAGCTCAAAGTCATGTCTTTGCAGAGAAACGTCATCGAGGTGGAAATTCTAACAGGTTGTGGCGATGGTGAGACAGTGTTTATAGCGCGTATAAAGTACAAATTCCCCATAATTACCAGTTAAAGCGCGTGCAGTTCTCTGGGAGTGTATGCTTTGGGATCAACAAGTCACAGGGGCCGACACTGAAGGCTGAAGGCTGCGGGTGTCGACCTCAGGATAAGCTGCTTCTCACACGGACAACTGTTACGTCGCTTGCTCCCGAGTCACCATTCCTGACTCTCTGTATATTTTGGCTGCTGAGAATAAAACTACAAACGTAGTATACAGGGAAGTTTTATAAAAATATGGCTATTATTGTAGTATATTGTGATGTCTTACGATTTCCATGCGAACGAAGTCGCGGGCAGAAGCTAGTTTAAACATATTTATTTACTTTGAAAGTATGACATTATTTACATATTTGAAATGTGCTCGTCAAGACCTTTCTTTTGGTACCAAACATGTCATGATCATATCATTTTAATTTTTTTCGAGGTTAGAAATTTACGTGTAAAATCCACCATATTAAATTTAGGGAAAATTTATATAGCCTATGTCACCCGGACTATTATTACGAATCTATTGATACCTCATTCATCAAAATCAGTTCAATAGTTTAGGCGCTATGGTGGAACACACGTAAAAGCAAACATACATACATACATACAAACATATAAACATACATACATAGACCCTTCCTTTTGGCTTTGCCGTAGTCGGGTAAAAAATGTAATCCAAATAGGTACAATAATATTATATCGATGTTGGTAAGCGTATGGAGTGCGCGCGCGTGCTATCGTCGGAGATCGGTAGCGGAGTCGTCCAATGCTCCGCGTCCCACACGCAGCATCTCTCCTTGCCATCCGCCGCCTTCCGCTATGTCACGACAGCAGCCGAAGATTGCCGAGTGGTCGGAGTCACCCGAACACTTACCTTAAATTGAATACAACTAGTATTAGGTAATTACCGGTTACCGAAATAAAAATTTCCTCTATCTAACAAAACGAAACATTTAACGCAGACGAAGTCACAGGCATAAGCTATTGATTATAAAGAAATTATCTATATTTGTTGAGAGCCATCTTTATGAGACAAACGAGTAGCTTAGTGCCATCAATCTGCCTAGCCTTTTCCCAACTATTTTGGGGTCGGTTTCCAGTCTAACCGGATGCAGCTGAATACCGGTATTTTACATGGAGCCACTGCTTATCTGACATCCACAACCCAGTTACTGGGTAACACGACACCCGTTGGTCAGACTGGTTGTCAGATTTGAACTTCTGACTACCCGTAACGACTGTCAAAGATCTATGAATGAGCCAAGAGCCATCAATCTCCGCAATAAATTGCATGTTAACAACACAGACTTCATCCCGCGATTCTACTGGCCACGGTACAATACGGTATGTCAAAACGCCATTCACGTACACATACACATCAATCTATTTTGAACTTTAATCCTTTGTAATAAGGTCACATGTTAATGTATTTAAAGTTTATTTACTTTAGCTTCTGGGATACCCACGCATGTCAAAGTTCTAATCGTTCATAGGGTACTAATTTAGATATAAGTTTCTGCCAAAGGGATTTTAGCCCTATCACGATTGTATTAAGGTTTAATATACTGTGTGAAAGTTTTTGAAAGTAGCGTAGGCGTCAACATTTGTGCAAATACTAGATAAAATAGTTTATGGTACTAAAATCTAGTTTTGATATTGAAGTAAACGAGTTTTCTTAATGGCGGCCTAATGTATTTACTTTAGTATTAGAATATTGGAACCCGGTAGCCGAGGGTAGGGTTACATACATAATAATTTGAATATGAATTGCAAATTATTAACATGTGGTCATCTAACCGTTTCCCAGCGCGGTATGTTGACTTTTATGTACTACTTACCTATAAGTTTATTTATTTAGGATCTCCAACAAAAGATGTACACAATACATGACACATAATTAAAGGGCAAGATCGGGTATTAAGTAGGTGTACTCCTTCACTTATAGGAGACCACAGCATGCATGATAAAGTTAAAAACTAAGCTAACAAAGTTAAAACATTTATAAAAGGTAAAATTTTGAAAATAAAATAAAATTAATTTTTGAAAGACTTAAAAAAAAGAAAATATAACATTTGGAGAAACTATTAAATTAAGTCTAATAAACACTTATTATATTTGGACAGAGACTCGCAGATGTCTAAGTTCGATGTTTTAGCTAACGTGTTGTATTGCCTACAAAGTCTTGGCACAGCGGCGTAATGACCGAGGTTAGTTTATGAGCCATGAATGTGAAATAAATTGTATGTGGTATACCTTTTCTTTTTTTTTTTTTGTTGGGAAATTATCAAATAACTTCTCCCGCTCTGGGCGGAGCGGGAGGGCGTGTCAGACTCTTACTGACTAAAACCCACCCGTGTTCCTTCAGTTGCCGTGTTGCCAGGGGGCCACGATGTCCCTATCGGTTTTCTTCGAACCCCCGGCAGGCATCGGCCCTAGCGGACCTCGTCAATTCTGCTGACATCTCTTTGAGGCGCGCGTGGAACACAACGCGCTGTCGACCCGGGCCTGGCCCTTATCGGACGGCGAGCTGCCCATTGCTCACCGTCCGCAAGCCCGCGCCTACGGTGGCCGTAATTCTGCCTGTGATTCCCGACGCCCAGGGCGTCTCTTCCTGCGGCGGTTAGGGGCGCGAGGGCGCGAAATTTGCCTCTCCCTCACGCGCTCCGTCTCCTCTTTTGCGAGCATTACTGCTTCGCAGAAGGAGGTGACGGCCTCCCATTTCCTCTCGTTTCGTAGCATGGCCCGAATTAGGGCCGGACGCGAGAGATCACGCCGGTATGTGTTATGCCTGGGAAATTGAGTCGGAATTTTAATCTCTAATGAGCTCAACAGTTCACTGCAATCTATCATTCCACTCAAGATCTTGTGGAGGATGATGCCGTTCAGTTTCTTTCTACGACTGGCAAGTGTATACGTAAGTGCGTACGTGTAAGTTACTTATAAGTATGATCTTTCATAGGTAAGTAAAGTCAATGAGTAAATATTTTAAGTAATTTAAGGCGAATGCGTCATTTGCAGGTCAGTATCGGAGTAGTTAGTCGGTCAGTATTTGCAATTTTTAGTTTGATCTAAATATGATTTGCGGTAAAAGGGCTATCGTATTAAATAACCCAGTAACTGGGTAGTGGAGGTCAGATAGGCAGTCGCTCCATGTGAAATACTAGTATTCAGCTGCATCTGGTGACACTGGATGCTGACCCCAACGTAGTTGGGAAAAGGCTAGGCAGATGATATACCTATTCTAATATCTTCAAATTCATACAAAACTGTAATTGATATGGTTGGTAATCGCTACTGCACACCTGACCTTCTTGAACATACAGAACTGTGATGGCAACTAGATCGCCACATGCGAAAATTGACGTCACACAAAAATTCTGCATCGCGCAAGCAAGGTTTACCGAAGGTTTTTTCTTACAAAAGCAGCCCACTTCAAGTCTACAACGACTACTATACAAAAATCAATCTGCCTATGAAATGTAAAAAAATAATAAAACATTTAATTCAGACTATTTTTGTCCATTAAAAAAAAAATGGCAACGTCACATTTTCTTAGCTTTAAAAATGAATGATATTAGTTTGAATGAAAATGATTTACTTGTACTTGATAAGTATCAATGAAACTTAGATATACACATCGAGAGTCTAGTGTTATCTTCGAAACTAATGTATTTTTGGAACATTTGTTCTAGGACGTTTTGAATTATTTTTACTTATCTCATCATCTGTTACGACGCCTCATTGAGGTGGATAACAATTAAAATTCTATTGTGTCTCGTTAATGACAGTTGAAAGGTTATAGCTTATAACCTTAGAGTTAAAAAACATCAAAAGGAACACGTAGAACCATTAAAATTAATGGCATGTTTACCCAATCCTGACAACTGATCATTTAACTTACAATGAAGTCAGTACAATATTGCAATGTGTCCGAACTTAGATAAATAACGCCAAAGCGATCACGTTCTAGAGATCTAGATTGGAAACCGGTTGCAGAGATAAGATAGGTAGGCTAATGCAGTAGCTGCCCTTGGGAAGATCGTGTGAATTGAGTAAAAGGATAAACTGGATTTGAATCCTTATAGTTTGTACTCACGAGTTTAAGACAGGAAAATGACCTAGAGAACTGCGAGTCTAAAACAGCCACATTAAGCAATTCCTCTAAAATCAATAAATTTTCTGAATTCCCAGCAGTTCCTCTATGGGTATACATTATTTTAGCTGAATCATATTCAATTCAATTCATATCAGAATCATAATTGGTGTAAATATTGCCACATGAAAAAATCTTTACAGTTTTTACTAATCAAATGAGATTTTCATTTATTATTTCTACAGTATAAATGTTATTTCGTTAAAATACAAAACTGTCAAATAGATGAATTGCATAATATGAACAGTGGCTCAGCGAGCAGTGGTGGCCCAGCGAGTAGTGGTGGCCCAGCGAGCAGTGGTGGCCTAGGGAGCAGTGGTGACCCAGCGAGCAGTGGTGGCCCAGCGAGTAGTTGTAGCCCAGCGAGCAGTGGTGGCCCAGTGAGCAGTGGCGGCCCAGCGAGGAGTGGCGGTCTAGCGAGCAGTGTTGGCCCAGCGAGCAGTGTTGGCCCAGCGAGCAGTGGTATCCCAGCGAGCAGTGGTGGCCCAGCGAGCAGTGGCGGCCCAGCGAGCAGTGGCGGCGTAGCGAGCAGGGCTGGCCCAAGCGAGCAGTGGCGGCGTAGCGAGCAGGGCTGGCCCAGCGAGCAGTGGTGGCCCAGTGAGCAGTGGTGGCCTAGGGAGCAGTGGTGACCCAGCGAGCAGTGGTGGCCCAGCGAGTAGTGGTACCCCAGCGAGCAGTGGTGGCCCAGTGAGCAGTGGTGGCCCAGCGAGGAGTGGCGGCCTAGCGAGCAGTGTTGGCCCAGCGAGCAGTGTTGGCCCAGCGAGCAGTGTTGGCCCAGCGAGCAGTGGTAGCCCAGCGAGCAGTGGTGGCCCAGTGAGCAGTGGCGGCCCAGCGAGGAGTGGCGGTCTAGCGAGCAGTGTTGGCCCAGCGAGCAGTGTTGGCCCAGCGAGGAGTGGCGGCCTAGCGAGCAGTGTTGGCCCAGCGAGCAGTGTTGGCCCAGCGAGCAGTGGTAGCCCAGCGAGCAGTGGTGGCCCAGTGAGCAGTGTTGGCCCAGCGAGCAGTGTTGGCCCAGCGAGCAGTGGTATCCCAGCGAGCAGTGGTGGCCCAGCGAGCAGTGGCGGCCCAGCGAGCAGTGGCGGCGTAGCGAGCAGGGGTGGCCCAGCGAGCAGTGGTGGCCCAGCGAGCAGTGGTGGCCTAGGGAGCAGTGGTGACCCAACGAGCAGTGGTGGCCCAGCGAGTAGTGGTAGCCCAGCGAGCAGTGGTGGCCCAGTGAGCAGTGGTGGCCCAGAGAGCAGTGGTGGCCCAGTGGTAATGGCCCCGACTTACCGAGTTGTATGCCGTATGTTCGAACCTCGCTTTACTTTGTGTAAATAATTTCATCACCACTGCTCTCAAAACGGTGAAGGAAAACATCGTGAGGAAACCGGCATGTCCTAGAACCAACATTTTGAAGACATGTGGCATCTACCAACCCGCACTGGCTAAGCGTGGTAGATTACAGCCCTTGAAGAGAGGAAGCCTGTGTCCCAGCAGTGAAAATATTATAGGCGTATGCATAGACACAGTGCTTAGTAATTATAATACTTTTTAAACACTCTTGTTTACCCATTCGGGAAAGATACTCGTAACAACAAAGAAACGTTACTAGACATTTTTATTGCAGTTTTCAAGCCAGTTGCCTCCACCGCATATTTTCTCAAGTACTTAGTTTTTATGTACAGCTATATACTTTTTGTTTTGAGACATATATTTTAACGATGCTCATACGTATTTTCTTGATTTATTTTCTTGTGTTTATAATAAATATTTTTTACCAGGACATGAGTAATGTTCTCGTAAACCTAATACGGTTTGAAAAAGATGGCTACTGACATTACAGCTGCTAGAGATGTATGGATAAAGGCGATATGCTGCGGCGACCGCAAATAAATTGAGGTATGGTTTGGAGGATAATAAGCTATGTAGGTATTAAGGTATATCTAGCTCTGAGGGCTTGAAACCGGTTTTGAAATACGAATTAATATTATTCATAAAACCGTTATAATACTGTTCATCACTTAACCGGTTAATTAAAGAAACGGTTACGACTAAACTTAAATAATTTTGGCTACCGGTTATTACAAAGTTCAAAGTTTTTATTAATGCGATTTTTGTGATACAACAGGGTCTTAAAAATATTTTATAGTAGCTTAAAAATCTACCCTATAAAGGCATGCATTGTTAAATTACAATATTAGAAATTGAGAACAGAGAGAGAAGAGATTTTAAAACTCGTACTAACCTGAATAAACCGGTTTTACTCAGATGCATGCCCACCGCGCGCCGCCCGTTAGTCAAATTAATTGCGTATTTGTTGACGTAGAGCGAGAACTTTGTTATTGTAGGTGTAAGAGAGGTGGCGTAGTAGGTAGAACTCGTTTGTACCGTCGAAATTCAAATTAACCGGTTAATTTCACTAAACAGAATCGGAATTTGTAAAAAAATGGTTTCTCCCATTAACCAGTAAACAACCGCAATCGTTTCTGGTTCGAGGTCAATGACCAAAACCGGTTTGGAAAATTAACCGGTTTCCGAGCCCTGAAGCTCAAGCCGATACGAGAGTACTTTCAACTGAACTTCTAAAGAAACTTCTGAGAACAAACATACCAGCGAACGATCATGTAAATATGATTTTTAAGTAGTCACGTATGTCTCGACCGGGCAAAGAACTCAGAAACCATAAAAGCAGTCTTTTGTGCAACAAAACTTAAGTTGGACTCTTTTCACTGTTTGATGTATCATGTTTATACAATGTCCCACATCGGCATGTATTTTTCTGAATATTCATGAAAAATAATCGAAAAATAACTGTAAAGTTCAACCTTGACTCAAAAAAAAAATCTAATATTTTTTTTTTTTCAAAATCTCCCTTTGATTTTATGAACTTACACTTGCGGTTTTTTTTAAAACTCTTGTTTTTTTTTGGAAAAAATGTTTTCACATCCGTTTTTTTTTGCATAGTTGACAAATTTTAATAACATGTTAGTTAATCCGATAAAATAATTCATAAGCTTTTAGAAATAATAAACAGAAATCAAATCGAGCCAATAACATCGGAGATGTGGCAAACGCTACTCAAAACTTAAAAAATTTAATAACATTTTTTTTTTTCCTTTATTAAGAAGAACCAGGTTCTTAATAATTAATTACAATCTAGCCTATAAGGCTAATAAGCAATTTTAACGTAACTAAATTTTTTACGTAATAATTATTTTAAAAATTAGAATAGTGTTGATTGTACTTTACACAAGTTCGTTCCACTTTCTTAGAGTCTGATATTTTAATATAAACACTATGTTCATGTGTTATATGTAGTTATTATTTAATAACATGAAAAATATTAAAGATCCTACCTATCTACCTTTACCTACCAGACCAAAAAAAGTTATTTTTCGAAAAGTTATTTTTAAGTTATTTTTCGAGAATTTTTCATGAATATTTAGAAAAATACAGTCGGGCACATGCCAATGGGCGACATTGTATATCTTAAGGTACTTGTGAATAAAATTGTGGCAAGTGGTTTCTCAACTGAAGCCAGATTAATTCTTGAGGATATTTTAGATTTAGCGGCGGTAAGGGGGTGGTTTCACTTGCGGAGAAGACTTCAAAATGGGAAAAGCTTTTGACTTATATAATTTTATTTTAAACAACTCTTTGTCAAGTGGTTCTTCATTAAAGTTGTTTTAAGTAAATAATTTGTTCAATTACTTAAGTGATCGTTTTCTTTAGGTATTCGACGCGCTTCGATGCCTGATTTTATAACATCGACATCGAACATATCCATGTTGAGTTTTGCAAAATAAACACAACTGCACCTTCCTCAGCGCTTATAGCAAGATTGACGTTGACCTGCTACATGCAACTGTCGTGGGGTGTACGCTACAACTGTTCGTCTAGTCGCTGCGACAAGAAGAAGGACTGTGCGACTCCCCTAGCCCCCTAGCCTGTCGTTGCGACTCTGCAACTCGACGCCAAGTGTGCGAAGTTTTGAACAAAATATGTATGAAAATTTTCGGCCGTAGCCTGTCTTTGCGTTTAGTCACAGTGTCGTAGTCGCATGTCGCAAATTGTTCGCAATGTCTAAAACGACCATTTGTCGACTTATTCGGAAAATACTTGCAATCTATTTCGTAAGTTTTGTAATCATCAAACGAACCTCCCTTCTTCTTTTACTCGCTCTTAGACATACGTAAACAAAATTATCATCTTAATCATTGTAATTATACGAACCACCAATATGTTCGGTAAGACTAGACATTATGATGACATCTCAACTCCACATTTATGGCCTCACATGAAGCTTATATTCAGCAGAAGTCGTCTATATGCTGACAAGAAAATATTCCTATAATTAGGAGTCTAGAAAGTCTAGACTTGAACAGCACTTAGTATTCATGCCACCATTTCTTAATAAGAAATTCTTACACAAAGTAAGTCTGCAGACTTTCAAGCGACTTCCATCTTGAAACATTGTACACTCATCCTTACTTTCGGCTCAGAGTGACAGATCCCTGTTGACAGTACTGTATTGCAGGCTTTGCCCGGGTACTTTGCCTTGATATTTACCCGGATACTTTGCGTAATACCCGGGTTCTTTTTTTATTGTTTTATTTAGGAGAAAATCTGATGGTGTTATGTCAATTACGATTTATTAGAATTGAGAATGAAAATGGAGAATAATAATTATTTTGTTTGTTTTTGAATGTTTTAGTAACTGTGTTGCCTTTGCCTGAATATTAAAATAGTCTAAGATGTAAATCGAATTGGTTCACCAATTAAACTTGGACGTTATCTGACGTGCAGTAGCTTTAAGAATCATAGTAATAATCATTTTTTGTATCCTTTTAATTATTACATTACTTTTTCTCTCTTTTTCTTTATACTTTATTTAAATATTGACGTAGTGAATTTATTTTTTCTTTTTGACATGTATATTTTTCTTATCATTTATTTTGAGAAAGTTAACTAATATCGTTTGATTAATGTAATTATGTTATTAATTTTTAGTGTCAATGACATCCATGAATATTTGTACGCCTTCTGGTATAACATAGCGTGCTTGTAACTTTTTCTTTAAAACAACTATTTTATTGTACCTATGTTAACAATGATTATGATTATAGCATTGCACGGTTTTCAATATTGTTTTGTAAATTGTAAAAAAACGGCAACATCTTAAATATCTACTCTTTACATAAATATTATATCCACCGTCTGTTGATGAGAGCCAAACGTAATTTTTAACCGACTTCCAAAAAGGAGGAGGTTATATGTTCGTCGCGTATGTTTTTTTTTTTCCTTTTTTTTTTTATGTATGTCCACCGATTTCTCCGTCAATTGTGGACCGATTTCGAAAATTCTTTTTTTGTTTGAAAGGGTATGCTCTCGAGGTGGTCCCATATAAATTTTATTAACTTTGCTTCGATGGTTTTTGAGTTAGCTTCAATAATACGTACTTTTACTCGCTTAGTATGTGGATGAAATGATAAGTTCCTGTCACAGCTGTTATTTACATAGCAGGTAGTGTTTTTCGAATTTGTGTGGGGTAGGTACCACAACTAAAAAGTGCAAAATAAAAACTTTTTACAAAAAAAAAACAACCAACTTCCAAAAAACACTACAAAGTGAAAAATAACTTTAATTTCGGAAGTCGGTGGCAAAAAACGAAAATTCAAAACCAAAGACACCGACTTCCGAAATTAAAGTTATTTTTCACTTTGTAGTGTTTTTTGGAAGTTGGTTGTTTTTTTTTTTATACCTTATTGATTATTAACCCCCGACGCAAAAAGAGGGGTGTTATAAGTTTGACCGCTATGTGTGTGTCTGTCTGTGGCACCGTAGCTCTTAAACAGGTGAACCGATTTTATTTGAAAGCAGGTTTTCTAGCAATGGTTCTTAGACATGTTTTATCAAAATCGATTCAGCCGTTTGAAGATTATCAGCTCTTTTCTAGTTGATGAATGGATGTGAGTATCTTCCACAGGTCTGATTGATTTGAAATTTGGTATTTTGTTACTTCAATGATTTTAGAAGAGCATAGTAACCTGGAACTGATGCAACAGCATCACCTGGAGTTTGCAGGATACCCAACTTCCTTATCAACTTACAGCACAGGTATCATGTTTGGGCTCATTGGAATGGTCTCAATGAATAGGTTATAGATAGATGGAGAACAGGGTCTGGTGATGGAGAAGGAAAATTCAAATTCAAATTATTTTATTTCACATAAACCTACATGGGCACTTATGAAACGTCAGAAGCTAGGTGCACGGTTCCAATTAGTCGTTTTCTATGGAGAAGAGCCGGCAAGAAACTCCACGGTCACTCTTTTAAAAGTAATTGGCTTTTACAATATTTTCAAATAACAGTGTTACTAGGTATGGGAGGACAGTGTAGGTCTTTCAATAAGTACCAGGTACTTAACAAAATAGAAAATGGTCAACAGGTCTACACATCTAGCAGATGTAGAAAGAGAAATGATGAAATGTTTGTGTCGGTCGTTTTTTAAAGCCGTGTACGCACGTACGAACACGTACATAGCGAACACAAATATCAAATCTGAACATTTGGTTCGTACGTATGGACGGCATATTCGAACACGAATTCGAACATAGTTTGAGTCAAGTTCGCGTACAACAGTCGCTGCTGGTCGAGAACTGAGGTACGGGTAGGATTAGCTACCTCTGCCGCCCTGCCCGCACCCCGCCAAGATCTATACGAACAGTTTTGTTTCGTAACATTTATTAAAGCTCTTCGAACACCGTCCATACAGAACATACTAAAAGGATCGCCATAAACATGTTTGACGAACAGAGTATTCGATGTTCGTTAGTGGTACGCACGTGCGAACCAAGTTGTTGCGTATCATGCAACGCAACAAATTTGTTCGTACGTGCTACATGGATTAAAATTTTGTTATTTTGTCTTGTTCTATGAACCTTTCAAACTTTTTGCAACGCTACATTATACTGCCTAGATATAGGTAGGTACAAACATTAAATAATTTTCCGCGAGAACATCAAGTTACGACTTCGACATAAAATAATTGATTCTCACAAGACGACCTCATTCCCGTCTAGTTTAAAAAAACAGAAAGTTATTTACCTTAGCACTAGTAAATCCACTAGTAGAAAGCACTGACACGTTCCTAGATCTAAGATATGACATGTGGGCCGAACCACTCTGACTTTGAGTATGAATAATGCTGTAGAGTGGTTAGTATACATATTATTCTATACTCCGTTTGAAATAAGATTAGACATTTAAACAAACCTTTTTTACAGTCCGTTCAACCGATTTTGACTTCTATATCGTAGGCATAACGATGGCACTAAAAGCAAAAAAAGTGGTTACAAACCAACTGTTTACTGCAGCTGTCATTTATCATGCCACCAACGCAATAGAAGTCAAAATCAGTTGAACGGACTGTAAAAAAGGTTTAGTTAAACGTCTAATCTTATTTCAAACGGAGTATAGGTAGAGTTACCCGTCTAAACTATATTGTATGTATCTACCTTGAGGCTGACTTTCGGCTGGAATAACGGATACCTAGATTTATAAAAATATCTTAATCAAATAATTAGTAATTTCCACAACGATTTTGAAGTGAAAACTTCTTTAGGCGCGTTCGACATTTTTGAGATTGGACTAAACCATTGATTTCACGATACTGTGACGACACCAGCTTTTGACCATTAAAAAGACATCAACGCGTCGATTACCGCGATGTCGTTTTTTTCAAATTTTGACTTCTGTCGGCACTCCCGGAGTGCCACTGTTTTTTTTTTGAATCGCCTCTCGCTGGTCAACCTAGGAGGTGGCTCGGCTGCTTAACCGGACTTTCCTGTGGCTGCCTTAATAAATTAAGGCCTCCAGCCAGGGCATAAAACTTGGAAACTAAGCGAATACACGCTACCTGTAGGGTACGGACCCCGGCGTAGGGCGTCGCTGGGGGAGGACAGCAAGGGACAGGTTGCATCGAATATACGAATCAAATGACTGCAGGACAGTAGGAATAAATTCTAGGTAGACGGATTTTACGGTTATGTCTAGACACACAATGTGATTGAAGTTAGCAGTGAACTGAAGTCAGCAGAAAGCTGCCATCGAGCCGCCATCATTCTCGTCACGACGGTCATATTAATTACTACTGCTACCCGCGATTATATCTGCGATTCAGGATAGAAAGTAAGCTTTATCCTCTTCCAGGTCCCAGGATACCTAACTGCCAAATTTCATAACGATCAGTTGAGTGGTTTAGGCGTGAAAAGGTAACAGTCAGACAGTTATTTTCATATTTGCAATTTATCTATGCTAATAATAAAGCTGAAGAGTTTTTTTTTTTTTTGTTTGAAAGCGCTAATCTCTGGAACGAAAACTTCTTTTTGGATTTGATAGCCCAATTCTCAGGGAATGTTATATATAGGCTATATAAAATCACGCTACGACCGTTAAGAAACGAGCAAAAAGAAAAAAAAAGTCAGAAAGAACGCTAAGCGAAAACGAAAAAATAGCACGCGGACGGGCGATGCGATGCGACGCGGTGGGTCGGGGGAGCAATAAATTTTTCGCGGACGAAGTCGCGGGCAGAAGCTAGTATTATATATAATACAAGCAAGTGGGCCCGGTCGCTGCTAGAACCAAGGTAATCATTTATCAACAACCAGCTCATTTTATTAACTAATTAGCTTCTGCCCGCGATTTCATCCATGCTAGCGTGATGTTTAATGGCCTAAAAGCTTTCTCAAGAATTGGGCTATCCAATGCAAAAATAATTTTTCAAATCTGACTGATAGTTCCGGAGATTACCTACATACAATTTTACAAATAAACAAATTTTACCTATTTATAATATTATTACTATTACTATAGATGTACCTACTATGTAGTATGGAAGTGTGCGCGTTCGCGACTTGAAACCACTATACTGACAGTCAGTGTCAGGTACGAGCACCAATTTGTTTTTTAGTATTTTCAGTCTTTCTTTGTAAAACTTGCAGAATTTATAAATAAAATGGCTCGTAACGTAGCGGAGACGGCTAGGAAATTCTTACTTTAGGCCAATGTGTTCCTACTAATAAACAAAATGCTGCCAAAATCAGAGTGAAGAGGTTAGAATTGGACGAGAATTTACTGATGTACTTTATAAAGGATGAATTTTATTACTGCCATGATCCCAAAAAGGTTTGCAAGAGTGGTGATATCGTGCTCATACAGTCTTTACCACAAAAGCTGACAAACTTATTATACTCTCCAAGCCACAGAGTTGTCTCGGTGTCGTTACTCTATTCCTATTTATTGCTTGCTTGCACCTCGTTCTTTATTGACACAATAGACGCTCTATATCTTCTCTGCATACTCCGCGACGACATCCCTATATAGTTCTGACCTAAATATCTTCGAGTTTCTTCACGTCGTTATAGCAATATGTTACGCGCTCCTTATTCTCACGGTTCGGTAGAAATATAGGATACAACGTCTTATAAGTACTTACGCAGTTAATTAATTAATGATAGAGGCACTCACTGGCGTTGAGAGGCTGTTAGGTTGATTCCTACCTGTTGCACTTTTGAGGTAAAATTACTTATACCATGAGCACAGTTATTAATAAAATAATTGTGCCGATAGTCGTATCAGTCAATGGCTTAATTGCCAAGAGCCTCGACCTAAGGAGGCTCTCGTTGGGCAGCTGGATCAAGGGCTTGATTCAGAAAGCGGTACTCTTGGACACGGCTCCATTGTTAGGAGGTTCCTCTCTCTGGAGCCCTGACCGGTAGCTTGGACCCTATTCTCGATACCAGTGGGCTACTATTTTTCTTATTTTTTAATGTTTTTAAATTATTTTATTCTTATATTTAAAAATATACCGTACGTGTTACCTAGTAACTAGGTTGTGGAGGTCAGATAGGCAGTCTCTCCATGTAAAATACTGGTATTCAGCTGCATCCGGTTAGACTGGAAGTCAACCCCAACATAGTTGGGAAAAGGCTAGGCAGATGATATTTAAAAATATAATTAAATGTAAATAGTGAAATAATAATAAAATATATTCAAAAATAAAAATTGGTAAAATATAGTTTAAAACTTTGAAATAATGAAGGTATTATTACAAAGTATGATGCCATAAGTTATTACAATTATTATTAGGACAACTGATTTCTTAAACAATATTTAACATAAGTTTAAGAATAGTGCCATAGTTAGTTAATTTATTATGTTATAATCTACTTAAATACTAATAATTAGGTAAATAATAATTTTCATATTAGTACTTGGGCGACCGAGCTCTGCTCTGGTGAAAATAGAGAATGCTCATTTAATAATATAGTTAAAATCATATTAATCCATGTATAGTACCTACTAATGTCTATGTAATCACATTCATTTATTATCATGTTCTAAACTTTGGGCGACTGAGCTCTGCTCGGGTAAAAATACGGAGAAAACGTATTTTCCCAGATATGAGACCTAGCTAGATCGATTTATCGCCCCGTAAACCTTTTTATTGCAATTTTAATCGAAATCGTTAGAGCCGTTTTCGAGAACGTGAAATGTAATATATATGTCACCGTATAATTATGAACTTGGTTAGTTTATAATCCATCGGTATTATTTCCGTTAGATTATAAACTGTCGAAAAATTGTGAACTGTGACAAATCATTTACAATTTAACGCATAATTTTTCGATAGTTTATAATGTATCCATGAAAAACTGACAAATTGTGAACTGGTATCAAACTTGCTTGCGACGTAACGCACCTTGCGCTTATATTAAATAGCCTGCCTGGCTGCGAACAACTTGCAAGTAGCGCTCGCCGGTCGCTGCCGCGGCACCGCTCGCTTCGCTCGCTCGGCTCGCGCGCGGTTGATCACAGTTCTAACCTAACCTAACCTAACCCATTTCACCCAGTTCACAATTTTTCGACAGATGATAATCTAACGGAAATAATACCGATAGATTATAAACTTACGGTTCTCACAATCTTACGGTGACATATACACCGTGACATTTTAGTCGTCTTACCAAGGGCCACTCAATGTACCCGACATAAAATACTTCTAGGAGCAATTAAAAAATTGTTACAATATAAAAAAAAGTCTAAAGAAAAAGTTTTTAAAGAAAGTCTGACAACCAGTCTTACCAGTATTAACTGGTAAGACTTTCGGGCTTCTGACGACCCGTAACGACTGTCAGAGATTCACGAATGACAGCCGAGACCAACGGCTTAACGTGCTTTCCGAGGCACGGAGGAGTCTCGGTATGTAAAGATGGTCACCCATCCACAGACCAACCCTGGCAAGCGTAGCTTAATCTGATGGATTGATCAGTGCGGCTATTATTGCTTACCCACGAGACACACGAGAGACCCATGAGAGACCCACGAGCCATGAGATGCCTATTGCCATCATCCGGGCATAAATCCAGATTCCGGGTAGCTACCGAGAAATTCCAGATGGAAAACCCAATAACACTTTGCCCGACCCAGGAATCAAACCCAGGACCTCATGCTCAGTAGTAGCGCTTGCGACCACTAGACTTTTTTTTGGGTGGGAAATTATCAAATAACTTCTCCCGCTTTGGGTGGAGCGGGAGGGCGTGTCAGACTCTTACTGACTAAAACCCACCCGTGTTCCTTCAGTTGCCTGTATGTTGCCGGGGGTCACGGTATCCCTTTCGGACTTTTCCGCAACCCCGGCAGGCATCGACCCTAGCGGACCCCGTCAGTTCTGCTGACATCTCTTTGAGGCGCGCGTGGAAAACAACGCGCCGTCGACCCGGGCCTGGTCCTTATCGGACGGCGAGCTACCCATTGCTCACCGTTCGGCGACCACTAGACTTACTAGAGAAAATATCCAAACAACGGCTTTAATGACCAGGGAGTTGAACCCGTCTACAAAAAATGAAACGTGGCTTTCCAAGAAAAATGTAATTACTTTGTATAACATACTCATTCCTTCAATTCCGTTCGAAGATGACTAGTTAATTATTTATGAAGCGACGTTAGATATCACCAAAATGAATACAAATCATAAGTTTACCTCCATTCCTTTAAAATATCATCACGTTTCGAACAAATCTTGAAACCTGACATCTGGGACGAATATCAACACATCGCTTTATTATTTGACAAGAATATTTACTAGCCTTTAGGGTTCCGTGACATGATAAGGCTTTTTCTTCTCTGTATCGGAATAAATTTTACTATAATAACTTATGCCGTGTTCATAATATTTGCCAACATAGCTTTTGCGTGCTAGTAAAGATTTAATTAAAAAAAAAACATAATTTTTTTTAGGGAACCGCTTTTCACTTTCTTTTTTTTGTAATTTTCCAATGAAAATTATAAAAAAAATATAAATATTCTTTCAGACATAAAATTATCATTTTCCTATCATTAATTCAAGATATAAAAATTATGGTCGGAAAGGAGGAATTTACATTCGCGTGATACAGAATCGAAATTTCTTTTTCAAATAAAAAAATAAAAAAATACTGACTGGTTCCTAAGCCATTTTATAAACCTAGGCGGAATGTAGGCTTGCATAAAATCACAAAAAAGTTGACGAGAAATATCTCTCAGTTTCCTCACGATGTTTTCCTTTACCGTTTTTAAGCAGATGATAATTATAAAATACATTCGCACATGAATCCGAAAAGTCAGAGGTGCGTGCGGGCCTTGGGTTCGAACTTGAGACCTAGAAGACTTGGCAGACCGATGGTCATACCACTAGGCTATCAGCTGAACATCAATTACCAGCTATTGTCAGTTCTAAACAGTGACGTGATAGATTGGAAATTGCTGAATCTTTACATTTCGCGAGTTGTACTTAGTGACAAAAATTAAAAAAAATGCTAAGATGGTTTAGTCATGTTGAGAGGATGAATCAAAGGCGACTAACAAAAGGTATTACAAAGCAGATGTGAGTGGAAACGCCGGGAGGGGACGTCCTAGGAGGACATATACTGACCATATTGGTGATGTTCTTCAGAAAGGCCAGGTGCGTAGTACACGCAACCGGCGTGCGTGTATGACCAGATGTATGAACGTAAACGAGGCAAAAGGAGTATGTGAGGATCGTAGCAGGTGGCGTTCTGTAGTGTCTGCCCATACCCCACGGGAAGAAGGCGTGAGTTTATGCATGTTTGTATATTTATTTATGTATAGCCTCTCGTGGAAGCCATCAAGCCCCACTGTTGCCAATGGCGATGGTGACTCACGCAGCTTAGATTTCTATTTTTACTGTTAATAATGGGCTAATTAGTCTGTGGGCAGTTTCACTCTATGGTCTGACGGATTCTCGTCAAATAAATCATTTATAATCAAAAATATCGAACGGTTTTTACGTCACCGCCGCGAAGCGACGTTGTTGAAAATGGTATATGCTCGCCAGTATATCGTCATAACTTTCCGCCTCACAAAACTGTTGTAGTTTCCTCATCCTCAAACTTTTTTAACTATGAATCCAGAAAGTCTATACATAACACGTTTTATAAATTTTTAAACAAAAAGTTACGGCTAGCGTTGACAACTACAAGATTCTCTAAAATACGTAGTTGACCTATGGTTTTGTAATGAATTAAGTTTTGCTTGCGGTGTAACTCTCGTAGTTGAACTGCAGCATTTTTCATACAAGAGAATTTTTAAATTATTTATCACAACATAACGCCTGTAATTTCTGAAGAGTTAGGCGGAACCAGAAGTGTGTCCATAGTACACCTAAATTTTTTACTTATTTCTTCTACAATAAATACATCCTGCAAGATCTGAAGCAAGAGATCGTTGTCCGTGGCACAAACTACCAGAAAAAGCTCACCAAACAGGTCAACTCACTGGCTGCTGATTTATCGGGGTCCGGAAGTATTGTATATGTCACCGTAAAATTATAAACTTCGTTAGTTTATAATCTATCGGTATTATTTCCGTTAGATTACAAACTGTCGAAAAATTGTGAACTGCGACAAATCATTTACGATTTAACGCATTATTTTTGGATAGTTTATATTATATCCATGAGAAACGAGCGCAGTAAGCGCTGCCGCTACCGCGGCAGCGCTTACTGCGCTCGCTCGACTCACGCGGTTGGTCACAGTTCTAACCTAACCTAACCCTAATTTCACCCAGTTCACAATTTTTCGACAGATTATGATCTAACGGAAATAATACCGATAGATTATAAACTAACGGTGCTCACAATCTTACGGTGACATATACACAAGACTTAAGAGGAACAGTGTTCCAAGTTTAATCAAAAGATTCTCAGCAGAATGAGTGAGAATGGTCAATGGACAATTCCTCACTGCTACAAAGACCAAATGCAGAAGAAATTCAAACAAAGGAGCGGCTAAATGTCTATGATAGATCGCTGTGATGAGCAGGATAAATAATAAAAATAAAAATAAACTTATACGGAACCTCACATAGATTTTCCAATTCGAACTAACCCAGTTTTTACTATTGTGCGTCGATGTCTATATATTAGATGACCTAGAACCTGATATGATTTCAGGCCCAAAGCTAGAGTGAGTGCTGAATATTTATTACATTTCTGGCTGTCGATATTGAGAAGAGAGTTTTTTATATATATTTCGACTCCTGGTTTTGAACTCTTCATGTCATTGTACTGATAATGGTAATACCATAGGGTAATAACACTATCCCCTTAATAATTCATGGATCAGTCGTTACTTTACGAAAATCCATGACAGTATGTATAATTACCGACATTAAAAAAAGGAGGTTATCAATTCGACACGTATGTATGTATTGGAACTGCAATATATTCACATAATGATAATAATCTATAAGGGCTTCCAAAAAAAATTTAAAAAATATATGTATGTTTGTTTGTATGTATTTATGTTTGTCCACGCATTTGATTTAATGTAATTTGAATTTAACGTATCTAATTTGTGTGTTGATGTTGTATTTATATCGTATTTATTCGCGTGGAGAGCATTCATATCGGAGCGGAGCGGGGTGGAGCGGAGCGGAGCGGAGCGGGGTGGAGCGGAATAAGCGGAGTGGAGCGGAGTGGGGTGGAGCGGAGTGGGGTGGAGTGAACCGGAGCGGTGTGGAGCGGAGCGGAGCGGTGTGGAGCGGAGCGGAGAGGTTTGGAGCGGAGCGGGGTGGAGCGGAGCGGAGCGGAGTGGAGCAGAGCGGGGTGGAGCGGAGTGGAGCGGAGCGGAGTGGAGCGGAGTGGGGTGGAGCGGAGTGGGGTGGAGTGAACCGGAGCGGTGTGGAGCGGAGCGGAGCGGTGTGGAGCGGAGCGGAGTGGTTTGGAGCGGAGCGGGGTGGAGCGGAGCGGAGCGGAGTGGAGCAGAGCGGGGTGGAGCGGAGTGGAGCGGAGCGGGGTGGAGCGGAGCGGAGTGGAGTGGAGCGGAGCGGAGTGGGGTGGAGCGGAGCGGGGTGGAGTGAACCGGAGCGGTGTGGAGCGGAGCGGAGCGGAGCGGAGCGGAGTGGTGTGGAGCGGAGCGGAGCGATGTGAAGCGGAGCGGAGCGGTGTGGAGCGGAGCGGAGCGGTGTGGAGCGGAGCGGTGCGGTGTGGAGCAGAGCGGAGTGGTGTGGAGCGGAGCGGAGCGGAGTGGAGCTGAGCGGAGCGGTGTGGAGCAGAGCGGAGTGGAGTGGAGCTGAGTGGAGCGGGGTGAAGTGGAGCGGAGCGGAGCGGAGTGGAGCGGAGCGGGGTGGAGCGGAGCGGAGTGGAGCGGAGCGGGGTGGAGCGGAGCGGAGCGGAGTGGAGCAGAGCGGAGTGGGGTGGAGCGGAGCGGGGTGGAGTGAACTGGAGCGGTGTGGAGCGGACCGGAGCGGAGCGGAGCGGTGTGGAGCGGAGCGGAGCGGTGTGGAGCGGAGCGGTGCGGTGTGGAGCAGAGCGGAGTGGTGTGGAGCGGAGCGGAGCGGAGTGGAGCTGAGCGGAGCGGTGTGGTGCAGAGCGGAGCGGAGTGGAGCTGAGCGGAGCGGAGCGGAGCGGGGTGGAGTGGAGTGGAACGGAGTGGAGTGGAGCGGATTGGAGTGGAGCGGAGTGGAGTGGAGCAGAGTGGAGCGGAGCGGAGCGGAGCGGAGCGGAGTGGAGTGGAGGGAAACGGAGTGGAGTGAAGCAGCGTTGAGCGAATATGCGCTGATCACACAATCTCTTAGAGAGATCAAACATCATGTCGTAGAAAAATAAGAAAGCAGTGCTTTTATCTTTCTCTACTTGAGAGTGAGTGGAGCGGAGCGGAGTGGAGCGGAGCGTAGTGGAGCGGGGTGGAGCGGAGTGGAGCGGTGTGGAGCGGAGTGGTGTGGAGCGGGGTGGAGCGGAACGGAGCGGAGTGGAACGGAGCGGAGCGGAGAAGAATGAAGCGGAGTGGAGCGGAGTAGAGCGGAGCGGAGTAGAGCGGAGCGGAGCGGAGTTGAGCGGAGTTGAGTGGTGCGGAGTGGAGTGGAGTGAAGCGGAGCGGAGTGGACGGAAACGGAGTGGAGTGAAGCAGCGTTCAGCGAATATGCGCAGATCAGTTACACACAATCTCTTAGAGAGATCAAACATCATGTTGTCGTAGAAAAATAAGAAAGCAGTGCTTTTATATCTTTCTCTACTTGACGAAGAAGATACAGCAGCAGATGAAGTAACATTGACCGCACCGCTGCCCTGCGCTCCGCACCGCACCACCCCGCTGCCCTCCGCTCAACACCGCTTCGCTCGTCTCCATTCTATCCCTCTCAGAATTTCAGCATTTTTTTTATAATAACTGACGAAAAATTTTAACGCAGGGGCGTTCAGAACCGTATATTGAATCCATGGTAACAGTTTCCATCTTAGAGTATATACGTATCCCATCAAAAACATAAATGTGAAAATGGGAGCCAAATTCCATAAATATGGTTGTCGACTTCGCCGACAAAAGAATTGAAATCTAAATGGGTGCCAAGTTCTGTAGATAATCCTGAAATTTATTTATAAGAACATGCAACTTTCTAAAATAAAATTAAAACACAAATTCTTGTTTTTTCTGGTATAACAATGTTTGCTATTTAAAAATATAACTTCTTAAATTTGAACAGTCGAATTATTTACACAAAGCACTTAGGATAAATTGAAGCTCAAGATTTGACTTGGCTAGTTTTTACCAGCAAGCTGAAATTTTAGAGAAAGAAGATATTTTGACCTTACAGTTACAATAAGAAACAGTAACTTGCGCATAACATAAAGAACAAATATTATAACCATTTTGCAATTAAATGAAAGAAAATTTAAAACTCATATTAAAAATACACTTTGTAAACAAGCATATTACAAATTAGAGGATTATATCCAAGATAAGAGTGCTTGGAAACATGCTGGTCCTGCTCCATAGGACAATTTAGAATCAAGACAAAATCAAACTGTTTGCTAATTTAATTGTAAAATTTATTACTTTGTGTTTTATGACATTGATTTTACATTCTATGATTACTTCCTCACACACTGACTTATTAATTGTAAAATTTTAGGAAAATCGTCTACTTTTACAATGTTTGTAAATATGTGAGCACCATGTATCTATCACATATTAAATTATCTGTCGTTGTTTCATTTTTAATTCTTTTTACCTATTGTGGTATAGTAATTTTATTCTAGGTGCACCGTCTTCACATATAATTATTATTTAACAAATGTACGTACATATACAAACAATTGTAAAACATTTTAAAAGAGTAACGGTGGAGTTTCTTGCCCATTCTTCTCCATACGAAAACTATCTTTTGGAAGGGGCGAATAGAATCAATTTTATTATTTTGTAATTTTTGACGTTCAAAAGTGCTATACATGGGCCTATTTGAAATTAATGATTTGACTTTGACCCCGTCAGGAACAAAGTTCCTTCTCACGTATGATTTAATTATTTAATTTTTGCAGCCGCCCCTTTTTTTTTTTTAAGTATCTTCTCCCGCTCTGGGCGGAGCGGGAGGGCGTATCAGACTCTTACTGACTAAAACCCACCCGTGTTCCTTCGGTTGCCCTGTTGCCGGGGGCCACGATGTCCCTATCGGTTTTCTGCGAACCCCCGGCAGGCATTGGCCCTAGCGGATCCCGTCATTTCTGCTGACATCTCTTTGAGGCGCGCGTGGAACACAACGCGCCGTTGACCCGGGCTTGGTCCTTATCGGACGGCGAGCTACCCATTGCTCACCGTTCGCAAGCCCGCGCCTACGGTGGCCGGAAATCGGCTCGCGATTCCCGCCCCGGGCGTCTCCTCCTGCAGCGGTTAGGGGCGTGAGGGCGCGAACTTTGCCTCTACCTCACGCGTTCCGCCTCCTCCTTCGCGAGCATTACCGCTTCGCAGAAGGAGGTGACGGCCTGCCATTTCCTCTCGCTCCATACCATGGCTTGAACCAGGGCCGGACGCGAGAGATCACCGCCGCCGATCGCCTCTACGAGAACACGGCGTTGCTCCGCCCAAGCCGGGCAGACCTCCACCGTATGCTCCACCGTGTCCTCAGGCCGATCCACACAATGGTGACACCCGGGTGTTTCCTCCCGCCTTATCCTGAACAGGAACCTCCCGAAGCAGCCGTGTCCGGTGAGGACCTGCGTCAGGCGGAAGGTGAGAACGCCGTGGCGTCTCTCCAGCCACTCCTCAAAGACGGGTCTTATCGCCGTGATTGTGGCGTGCCCAGCGCGGGGTTGCGACAATCGCACCCTCCATGACGCCATGAGATCCCGCCGGAGCTCTGTCCGCTGTGCCGCAATTTCTTGCGGCATCGGGGTTAAGCCCCGGCGTTTCGCCTCCTCGCGCCACTCCCAGACGTGCGCGAGGACCTTTGCCTCCAGATCCCATGGCGGTAATCCGGCAAGGAGGCTCGCCGCCTCGCAGGAGACCGTGCGGTATCCTCGGGCCAGCCGGATGGCCATGACCCTCTGGGACGCGTTCAACCGGCGGGCTGGCCGCAGCCTCAATGAACGCGCCCACACCGGCGCCCCGTAAAGGGCCATGGACCGCACGATCCCCGCATAGAGCCTCCGGCAGGAGGCGTTTGGATCCCCTAGATTGGGCAGGAGCCGCTTCAATGCAGCCCCGGCCCGGTCCAGTCTGGGAGCCAAACGTCGGAAGTGTTCCACGAAATTCCACCGGCTGTCGAGGACGAGTCCCAGATACTTCATCGTCGACTCGACACCGATGTGAACCCCTCCCGCCATTACCTGGGAACCCGACGGTGGCGCATTCCGAGGACCATGAAAACCCATGGCCTCAGACTTGTGCAGGGCCACCTCGAGTCCCAGCTGCCGGATCCTGTCAACGATTGTCGCAACCCCGCGTGTCGCTAAATCGGCCGCCGCCTGGTACGACCCCCCCTGCGCCAGGACAAGCGTGTTGTCAGCGTAACAAACGACGCTGACGCCGCTAGGGAGGTCGGCGCGCAGCACCCAGTCGTATCCGATGTCCCACAGATGCGGCCCCAGGACCGAACCCTGTGGGACACCGCACGACATCTCTTGCCGGTTCCACTCGCCTTGGTGACCGGGGTAGATGACGGCCCTGTCCGTCAGATAGGCCTCGACCACACGACAGAGGTAGGTCGGCATCCGGTGATAACGGAGTGCCTCCCTGATGCAACTCCAGGGCAGGGTGTTGAAGGCATTGGCGATGTCTAGAGACACCGCCAAGACGACCCCGCCCCGGGCCACAGCATCCCCCGTCGTGAGGGCCCGCACGCGCATGATGGCGTCCACCGTAGAGCGCCCCCTGCGGAAACCGAACTGGCTCTCCGCCAGATCCGGCCCCACTCGCACCAGCTGCCCGACGAGGCGGTCTGCAATGACTCTTTCAAAGAGCTTGCCCACCTCGTCGAGCAGCACAATAGGCCGATAAGCAGACGGAGAGTCCGCTGGGCGCCCCGGCTTCTTGATGAGGACCAGTTTCCCCGTCTTCCAACGAAGTGGGAACTGGCCCCTCTCCATGCATGCGCTTAGGAGCCCCCTCAGTCGAGGCCCGAGAGCCCCCATGGCCAGGACCCAGGCTTTTCCGGGTATGCCGTCGGGTCCTGGGGCGGTATTCTTCGCACTCATCTTGCGTACCGCCACTCTCATTTCTACCTCAGTCACCTCAGGAGAATCGTTGTCGTCGGTGTGGTCCGCATCGGGCATCGCAGTAGGCGGAGCCATGGGCGGAGCAGTATGATCCCCTCTAGAGGGGAACAGAGCGCTCACCACGTCCCCCACAAGCTGGGGCCGGAGACTCTGCGTCAACGGGGGAGCCCATGGGCGGAGTTTCTCCCGCACCATCTTGTATGGGCGCCCCCACGGGTCCCTGTTGAGAGTCTCCAGCATCTCCTCGCGGGCCAGCGCCCTGGCCCGCAGGATCTCCGCTAGGAGGGCGGCCTTCGCCGCTCTGTACCCCTCGTACAGCTCCGCCTCAATGGCTTCCGTATCCGGAGGGCGGATACGGAGCCTGCGATGCCTGGCGTACCGGCGTCGCGCAGCAACACACGCCTTGCGCAGAGCCTCCAGCTCTTGCGACCACCAGTACAGCCGGCGCGAAGCATGTCTAGGATGGACCCGGGGCATTGCCATGTCACACACATTGGACATGGCCTCCCGGAACCACTCCGCCTCGTCGTTGATGTCGGCAGGCCTGTCCGGTGATGACACCTAGGCCTGCACGATCGAGGCTTCCAGGAGAAGCTCCCGGTCCAGCTGCTTCAGCGCCCACCGCGGACCACTCGGGGCCTGTCGGACTGGCGCACTCGAGGTCTGGGTGGAGACGTCAAACCGGATGTACCGGTGATCGGAGTAGGTCTCCACCCCCTCCATGACGCGCCAGTCAATGACACGCGGCGACAGAGCGGGGCTGGCGAACGAAATGTCCACCACCGATTCGCCCCGCATCCGCACACACGTGGGGACAGAACCCCGGTTTAGGACGACCAGGCCTGTCTCCAGAGCCCAGTCCTCCACCATCCTTCCCCGTGTGTCCGTATACCGGGAACCCCAAGCCAGGTTCTTGGCATTGAAGTCCCCGAGTACAAGCACAGGGAGGGAACCAAACCCGACGACGACGACTCTTAACTCCGCAAGGGAGTTGTGGAACTCGGCAAGAGTTCGGTTCGGGGAGAAGTAAATACCCACCACGACAATCTCCCCGAACCGTGCTGCAACGCAACCCCGTCCTCTCTTGACCGACTCGAGGGACGGAGTACCGGCGGCGGCCGACGAAATGAGGGTCACTGAGCCGCTCAGGTCCTCCACCCAGTCATCCCTGGGCGGGACAAAGTACGGCTCAGCGACCACGGCGATGTTAATCGACCACTGCGCCATGCTCTGGAGCAACAGATCCTGAGCGGCGGCGCAGTGGTTGATGTTCGCCTGGAGGAGGCGTAATGGGGCCGTTATTGGCATTCCATCTCTGCCTCCCCCCGAGCCCCCTGCGAGGGCCCTGCCGCGGCGGCAACGGCGGCGGTAACGACGGTGGAAGCGGCAGTGGCCACGGTGGAAGTGGCGGCGGCTGCGGCGGTGACGACGGTGGAAGCGGCAGTGGCCACGGTGGAAGTGGCGGCGGCTGCGGCGGTGACGGTGGTGGTGGCGGAGCGCTTGCCCCTGCCTCTGGCCTCGGCGGGTGGAGCGCAGGCCCTGCTCCCAGCCCGGTGATCGGCCGGCTTGCCAGCCGCCGCACATACGACACAGTGCGGCGTGGCGTTACACGAGCCGGCCTTGTGACCGGGCTGACCACAGCGGAAGCAGAGGTCACTGCGGTCCACCTCCGAGGTGCATTTGACCCCTACGTGGTGGCCCACCTGGCAGCGGAAGCACCTCAGAGGTCTGGGCTCCAGCAGTTATTAACTGCTATTAGCAGTTATAACTTATTTTTGCAGTCGATAAAATTGATACTATGCAATGTTTATGCGTAAATATTCATACCAATTACGGAACCCTTCACTGTGCGTAGTCCGACATACACTTGGGCAGTTTTTTTTAAATTTCGTTTTGAAACTACCTCAAAAATAAACAATTTCTATTACTCGAGTAAGATTATCCTATTAAAAACAAATACTATCAAACTCATACAACTAAAAAAAAATGATTGTTGGTTTTATGAAACCACGGTAAAAGTGAAACTTTACACGGTCAGCTGCTGCGAACTATAGGCGCCGCCATATTGGCCTTGGCTGCTCTGACGATCGCCTTTCACGTTATCCCTACTCCGCGGCCGACCGACACGCGACATGCAACACACAGACGAAAAAGTTTGAGACGATGTAATAAAAGTTTCAATTTAAAAATATAGACGTCATTTAAAAGTGTTTGCGGAATACCTACCTAATTTATATAATTAATTTAACATCATTCCCAAACAAAATTTTCTTAAGCCTACCTAAAAAATGTATACTAGGCATTCTATATCAGAAAGTATCAAAAATAAAATCCACAGTAAATAATTGTCCAATAAATTAAAAATAATTTTGAACAACGTTCCGAATTTAAATTCAAATAAATAGAAACAATTCGGCGCGAAATTCAATAAATGAGGTAAGTATCTATCCTCGTTTTATGTGTTGACTCGTTTTATATTGAATGTCCTAAAAACGATTAAACACTAGAAAAGTATAAATAATTATTTTAAACAATGTTTATTGTATTTAATGCTTAAAACAATTTTATTTTAATTTTCAAGTATAGATTTCATACATTCGACATAATTATAAATTAATCGAGACAATCAAAATTGAAAAAAAAAAAAAAAACGTTTGGCATAATCGTTTTCGCACATCATTACAATAAAAAAAAAAAACAATGATCGACGATTTTTAACACAAATTGAGTAGTAGTAATGAATATTACGTGTTATTGAACATGTGTTCGTATAATAAGTAAAGATCTGGGCATTTTCTAGTTACTTATAATATTTTTAATCACATTTGTCACATTTAAAGTCGTATCAGATATGTGTATGTGTGTTAATTGTGAAAAGTTAAAATGTAAACACGCACGATTGGCGCGAATCTTCGACTTTTGATATCAAAAACTTCATTACTACTACTTATTTAACTTGAAAAATGGATGAATTCGTCAAATAATTAAATGTTGTAATAGTCGCTGTCCTTATGGTGGAGTTTGGATGTTCGCAATCCCCAATTTTTATGTTTTTTAGCCTCGACCTCGACTGTCATCAAAATGGCGATTATCGCATTTACAGACTTGAATTTTATAAAGGTAAATTAATAATCTTGCACGCTAAATATGAAAGATTTAATGGCATAAACATTATTTTAGCCAACTCTCTTAATTAAAGATGAATAATCTCATTGGCAGCAGCATTTTCAGTGCTTCTATAGGAAGGTTTACTTTAACAAATAACACAACAATACCTAAATACTAAAAACATTTTATTTCTCATAGAATTTAAAACGGCTTCAGCTTCATTCTCATAACGTAGTCATGGTATGAAAGCAGCGTAGGTACGGTAGATGGTAGGTGTACGCTTTCCCACAAAACAGTAATAAGCAATGATGATCTCTTAAACGATTTGTCCTATTTTGCTCACTTATCAATAATTATGTACACTAAGTCCTGCTGCTCACATGTCACGATTTGATTCTGGCCCTAACCAGATTATTGTTTTGATCTATTATGGGTAAATCTTTTACACTCTAGGGTGGCTCTGTTTTTATCATCACTTGCTTGCCTATAAACATCTCTGGTAGCAGCCTCTCTCAGTAAGCATGACAAACTTTATCCAAATGTATACCTAACCTAGAAAGTAAGAAAATACTCTTATTGTTGTTTATTTACTTTTGTATAATAATTATATCACTCATAGTAATTCTGCCATTTTAAAAACACTAACCTGATGACTTCTGTGACTTGCAATTGACATGCCACATACATAACATAATATGCTTAGATTTTCCTGAGCAAGTTATACTTGGGATAGAGTTGAAGATAATATAATCAATAATGTCAAGTCTTGCAATAACACATGTCATCGCCATACCTGAAAAAGGTAAAAAAATTCAGTGTATTTACTTATGCTATATAATTACATCATACTATAGACATTTACAGCTGACGACGCGCGACGTACCCCTGACTGAACATAGGCCTTCTACTAATAGGCTGCTAAAATCAATGAGGTTATACAATACGACGGTGTTTATAAATACTTAGAGAACATAATAAACTTACCCAGGGCCATGGAAAGATAAGCAATAGTTCCTCTGGCTTCAATTTAAATTGACAGCATTAAATCGTAACGTAATATAAGTATAAAGTAAATACGGAAAAATAAATTCAAATCAACGTAAAACAAACGGCCAACAATGCCATTGATCTGACAGATTTTTTTTGACAGTTTGACATTATGCATGGTGTCAGTGTTACCAGGTTTAATTATTTTGGTAATCGATTGACGAAATCGATTGGGTGATTATCAGTGATCGGAGTAGGTAGATTGATTTTACGTACTCGCATCATGAATAGTCATAGAAATCATAACATGGATAAGCCTTTTTTCCGGGATTTCATTTTGGTACTTACGGGATTGAATCAAATATTGTTAAAGTAAGGATTTTTAAACTACTACATTAGAAATTTATAGAATGCGATAGATAAATATTTAAAATATATTATATTGTTTTATAGTATATCTATCCTTTTCTTGGAGTCCGATCACCTATATACTATTAAACAGACAGCAAAAGGGTTGAACATTTCTTATTCATATTGATGTATTCTTTATTCTACACATTACAACATTTGAAATTCCTTAAAAAATCTTAATAATTTCAAAATCCCGGAATCCCGGAGGTGTATCCATACTAATATACGTGCCAGTTCATTGACCTCAAATCAATCTACTTACTCTGATCACTGGTAGTTTATAAAATAACATTACTGCCTCGAAACACTTTTAAGTTGTTGAGTATATTCAGACCATATAATATTTTATTTATTGTAAAATCATAACTTTACAGTATTTGAGTATAATAAATAGCATTTAAAACATACTCGTGTAGTGGATACTCCACCTACTCCATGTGGGTTAGTATCGATATTTTCAATCGATTACAAATTATTTTATTGGAATAGTCTGTCATCTGGCAACATTCAGGTTAGGATTGAATGGCGGATGTAGTTCTTTAAGTATCAACAAAATAAATATTTATTAGGTTCTCTAATGTTAGAAGAAATAAATTTTGATAAAACGACTTGAAAAAAATACGACATAATTTTTGATAAATAAGCTTTGACACAGTATCATACCATGGGCCTGCTTTCGGGAAATCTCTTTTCAACTTTCTAGGTCACCCGGAAATGGGTTAAATGTTTTTGATGTCTAGTGGCAGGTCGTTGATAAAAATGCCGATTTTTATACGTTAATATCTCAATAACCGTTTGAGTTTTATTTATGAAATTTGGAGTTCTAGTTAATCTAAGGGGTTTTTATAAATAAACCAAATTTCATGAGTCTATGTTACATAGATTTTGAGTTATTAAGGGGTCAAAAGTGGCTCCAAATGGTTCGTGTAATATAACACACTGCAGCCGTGTCTTGCCTAGAAACTTGGCTCGACACGCTGCCGCGTGTCTAGATATATCACTGGAGAAGCCATAAGCGCAATATTCCGAACAAAAAATTCTGTCACTTTTGGCGGGGGACGCGCGGTAGCTTCTACGAAAAAGAACAATAGCTATTGTTGTTTTCGAGTCCGGAAAGAGGAGTCCATGCCATCGTTTTTTTTTTATCGATATCGATAATCACTTGGAATTTTGCTTGAACCCAGAAATAAAACAGCTGATTCATGGAAAAGTTAAATTTTAATAATAACAACTATTAAATAAAAGTAAAAAAATAATGTTATAGTACCAACAAATAATACATACTTAAAAAATCTGTAGGTTCATAACAACTACTGATTTTTAAAATGAATCAAGTAAATCACCCGGTATACCGGGTGATTTTTTTTACCGTCTCTCGATTTCAGAGTTGCTCCCATAGTGAAAGTTGTTTATATTCATGGTAGAACAACCTGTAAAAATTTCGAGACGGTAAAAAAATCATCCGGTATATGGCGAATGCATTTTGAAGGTCCCTTTTTTTGTAAGGTACTCAATTCTTGCATCTGTATATTTGATCATTACGGCTTTAGCTAGTTCTACCTCATGACTATTTAAGACCGGTATCATGAACTTGTGAGAACAATGTTTTCCCAACAAGATTCCGCAGAGCCCGTGTTACGAACTTACGACATATGTGGCGGTTTTAATACTAATTTTTTTGCGGTCATCCAATCCAAGCCTTGTTAACTTCTCACATTGCTGACATAAAGAAATGGATTTTGATTTTGTCTTTCTCTCTCGATCGAATTAAAAGAAGATAGTTGGAAGCAGCCCCGGATCTAGAATTTTTTAGCCCCCGCGATATTTAAATTTTCTCAAAATGAAAATTTTGGCAACAACATATTCAAATTGTATCGATCGATAATGCGCCAATTCAACAGGGGTGCCAAAACTGTTGTAAAAAAGAAAAAAAATAGAAAGATTATAAATGTGCTGCGCGTCTCATTTATTGCAAAGTTGCAGTGTGCTGGGTGGTGCACTTATCTGCTAAGCTTGAATTTGTCGCCCCCTGAAGTTGACGCCCGGGGCACGGGCCCCGGCTTGTCCCCCTAGATCCGGGGCTGGTTGAAAGTATAAACGCTTTTTCACGTGATTTTTCTGCCAATTTACTCCCACCGCAAGCTGCGTTAGAGAACTTCGTTCAAAAACAATTTTCTTAAACAACAAAAAATACTAATTCGCCCTAAAAAATTATCGACATGTCGATTTTGGTTTCATACATGACCCCAACCCTACGGTAGTCTCGTTAAATTTTTGCTAGAAGACATAATCGCATGGCAAGTGCATGTCAATTTAGCTGATTTGACGTACATTTTCGTAATGCAAAAAAATGTATTTTGAACCTTATGAACATAAAAACGAAGTGTAGTGAGACATGGTGACGTCACGAAAGCAATGCGAGAAAAATACTCGATTCATGTCTGGTTTTATGTTGAATCATGGTTGAATCGAATGAAAAGTCAAAATGTATTATGTATGAGGCTAGGATTTTGAATTTCACTAAAAACATACTAGATATTTAAAAAAACACTTAAATATGGAAGGTTATTCCGTCTTTATTTAAGTTTGACGTATTTGAACGCTTTTTACATGTTTTAACAGCACAACTAGGCATTTTCACGGAGCACTGATGAGAACCGCGCGACTCGAAAACAATTAACGTTGTGCGTTCGAATCGCTTTGAAAGTAGTTTTTATGACCGTGTTAGAGCATTTGCTCTTGTACTTTTACAGAGGGGGAAGTGTTCGTAAGGCTTCTCCAGTGATATTTACTCTAAGGTTTCCGCGTCAATCTCCCTGCCATCCTGTATAATATTATTAGTGTGGATAAAAAGCGAAAACGGTTTAATAATTACGTGTTACAAATCTGTTTCTATCCTAAATTTAACCCGCATTTGACGGGTAAAACTTTTGAAATACCCATAAATAAAATATAACCCTCTTAAATCAGTTTCCAAAGCGAACGTATTAAATAATTCTGAGCCTTATTAATAGTTCAGGGTATAGGTGAAGAGGTCGATAGGGTTAATAAACGGGACTATTTATTTATATCTTAATAGCTCTGCGGTTGGGGGTTAAATCTGCGGTTATTCTGATCATTTCCTGATTTTGGATAGATTCGGAATTCGTGAAACGTACAGGAATTCAATCATTCTATAAATGCTTATGCGTTAGTGGAAACGCAGCCAATCTTGGTATCAAACCTTCAATATTGTTGTCTGCAGTCATAAAATCATACCTGTATACGTCACAAATAACCTGAAACCCTCCCTTATCGTACGTAGTAATAAACTAAGTTTATGACTAAACTGACAATAGTGTATGCAGTTAAATTCGAGTTAAAATGACATTAATAAACGATGAATAACTTCAACCACCCGGGATCGTTGTTAAGGGATGTCATTTTAGGGGAAATAGTTTTAAACAATGAGTTTGTTTTCGTAATAAAACAAAACACCTATGTCAAGTCAAGGAAAGTAATTGTTTAGCACATTGGTGCCGATTCCCTTGTTCACAAACTAAACTAAATTTAAGTTCAGTGCATCTTTTTCTTTCTATTTCATTAAGAAAAGGACAGAAGATAAATTTTAGTTTAGCCCTGTCAAATTAATCAGCGCTTGACGTAAATTGACGTAATTTTAGTTGGCAAGTTTTTAATCACGTCTAAACTTGTATGGAGACTGACAGGCGCTGATTAATTTGACAGGACTAAACTAAAATTTATCTTCTGTCCTTTTCTTAATGAAATAGAAAGAAAAAGATGCACTGAACTTAAATTTAGTTTAGTTTGTGAACAAGGGAATCGACACCATTGACTACCAACTTAAGTTGTCCGTATATTCAAATCACAACTGCATTATTATTTTTACAGTTGTATGAAATGGCTATGACACCGATGATACGGCAAATTGAACTAGTGGTGTGTCAATTTGATTAACAATTAATTCTTGACTGCATAAAAATATATGTGTCGCAGTAAGATGTTTGAAGTCGTGATATAGTTATATCCCTAGTGATGTAGCTATATACCGTAATGAAAGCGGTTTATAGCTGTCTTACTAGAAATATAACTATGATACGAGCACGATCTAGTAATAATTACTATCAGGGCACTCCGACCAAATAGGTTAGGTTAGAACTGTGACCAACTATGCGCGAGCTGAGCGAGCGCAACGAGTGGTGTCGCGGCAGCGACCGTCGACTGCTACGTCGAAGTTGGTCGCAGTAACAAAATAAGGGCACTATGACAGTTACGAACCGCTTTCATATAACTGTATTACGGTATATAGCTATATCCCTAGGGATATAACTATATCACTGCTTAAACCATCTTACTGCGACATATACATCCTGTAACTAAACAAACTCACTACTATAAACTTACATTACAAACAAAGACAAACCATTATAACCATTGAAGATTTAATTCTGTATTTCTATCTTTGTCTACCACCTAACAATGCTTACATCCATCTCGCTCACTCCACAATACCACATCCTTCACTTCTTTAGAAATGAATCAAAGATCAATTTCCTCTATAAATCTGTGCTGCTCTAGTACGTAGGCTAATTCTATTTTCCTCTCCCTCATACATCAGTTCCATGTAAAGCAATCTACAGTATGTGCAATAAAATATTAGTGGTATTCTTCAATAGCTACCTAATTATGACCAAACTTGGTTTCGTTAAGTGGAGTGGTTATAAGTGGGATATTGTTACTAGGTAAGGTATTGTCCTGAATAGGGTGGAGTTCGATTCCGAGCGAATTACTCGCTCGTTAGAAGTTTATAAATATACAGGCTGTCTTGTAAGAAAACAGCACTCCTTTAAGGACATATAAGCAATTGTCTAGTTTGACCGAAACCGCTGTACCATGCTGTGAGCGTTGACGAATGAGCGGACTGCACTGCCCCCGTTTCGCCGCAGATACCTAAGGCGCAGTAGTGGTTTCGATAAAACTATAGTAAAAATAAAAATAGATATACCCTACCCAAGCCAATGCAACGAAAAACACAAATCACAAGGTCAAATTAAATTAGCTAGCAATCGATATTTAAAATTGATAGAAGAAATAAAATAATTTTGATATTTTTTTGGGGTGAACGACCGAGAGTAGTGTAATTACTTGAAGTAAGATATGATATTGTATGTCACCGTAAGATTGTGAGCACCGTTAATTTATAATCTATCGGTATTATTTCCGTTAGATCATAATCTGTCGAAAAATTGTGAACTGGATGAAATGGGTTAGGTTAGACCTGGGATTAATCGCGCGCGAGCCGAGCGAGCGAAGCGAGCGGTGCTGCGGCAGCGGCCGAAGAGCGCTACTTCCAAGTTGCTCGCAGACAGGCAGGCTATTTAATATTAGCGAAAGGTGGATTACGTCGCAAACAAGTTGGTTACCTGTTCACAATTTGTCAGTTTTTCATGGATACATTATAAACTATCGAAAAATTATGCGTTAAATTGTAAATGATTTATCACAGTTCACAATTTTTCGACAGTTTATAATCTAACGGAAATAATACTGATGGATTATAAACTAACAAAGTTTATAATTATACGGAGACATATATATATTTTTGTCGTGTATAAAGGGTTATTGGATCGGTATTATTACGGTGATGTAGGAGAAGTAATTTACAACAAAATTACCCCTTTTGACTCCTATGCAAATACCAAACAATTTACGAGTCATTTGCCATTTTATATTTTTATTTCATTCATTTTAAAATGTATGAATACCCATACCACCAATACTACCCAGTACACAAAAAAAAAATATATATATTGATATTTCAAGTAAATAAAAAACTGCGGACGTTCACCCAAAAAAAATAAAAAAATCTTTTTTTTAAATCCTGATTAACTCATCTCAACTCAAGTCTCACTGTTAATTTAAGTGGACCATGTTAATATAAAGCAAAAAAAATATAGAAACCTTGTACAGACAAACTACGTTCTTAATGTCCCTCGGCAAACCTCGTGTTTCGCAGTCGTCGGATTTCTATCAGTTGCCCTTTGCACTTGGTGCAGACCGGACGCTCTCAATCGACTTGGAATTATATTGAGTTGTTAATACTCTTTTAACTTAATGTAATTTATTAAAAAAATGGGAGGAAAGCCGCTAAAGTCGCAGGCACGACAGATAGCAAAATAGTTTTACAGCTCTATATAGTTCACACGGAAATCAAAACAAAACAACATTAAAGTACTTAGTTTTGAAATCAAATTATTATACACGATGGACATGGAAATTTGCATTCGTTTGTATTTGGAAATCCGATGATACCCGAGGGAGGGAGGAAGAAAATAGAAATACTGTAAATGGTGTGTCTTTTAAATATTGTGGTATTAGAAACCTTAAGTGTTGTCGCAGCAACTAGCCTTACGAAATAACTTGCTCTAAACTTCTAGGAATTTTTTTGTTCAAACGAACAAAAACGTTCCTAGAGCTTTGAATGGAAAACAAGCAAGTATCTATGAATGGTGAGCCTCGATCGTTAAGGTTGAGAAATTGTTATTATGCCAGTAAGACAAGGAGTACACCTTATCCATACGCACTCATTTTTCAATACGTGTAGCGAGAAATGAGCTCAACACAAGATCCGAAGTAAGATCAACCTCCACCCATTTATTTCCTGGATGAAAACTATTTTTCTCAAATATGCTTGGAAATTCGAACATTATTTTGACAACCTTCTTCGAGATTTAATCGATATTGCGGTACTGGTCGGATACATGCGATCACCCGGCCGGCAATGTTTGTATGAAAATCGATATCTGTCGTGTTTAGCGGCCGAATAAATTACTATGAAAACTCTTAACTGTCGTGTTATTAAAAATGGAACGAACTTTTTACTTCAACACATGGCAACAAAGGAGGCAACTTAACAAAAATTTTATAAAAATTTCGATTTGGCTTGCAAATAGCTGTTTTAAAGTAAAAAAGAAACAAATGAACATATTGGCGCGTGAAAAATTATCGTTGTTCGTCATTGATTTTGGAATTTATAATTAATTTACTTAGTTTGAATTTCCGCGCATTTTTTGAGAAAAGTACTATACAAGCATTGGCCGCAATCAGGCATTGACGGACTCACGTATGTGTTTTTTTACTTCTTGTAGCTATTTAATATATGTTAATGCATATTCATAGTGATGTTCAGAGGATAGCCATGGTAGGACCAAGCCCGGGTCGACGGCGCGTTGTGTTCCACGCGCGCCTCATAGAGATGTCAGCAGAATTGACGGGGTCCGCTAGGGCCAATGCCTGCCGGGGGTTCGAAGAAAACCGATCGGGAAATCGTGGCCCCCGGCAACAGGGCAACCGAAGGAACACGGGTTTTAGTCAGTAAGAGTCTGACACGCCCTCCCGCTCCGCCCAGAGCGGGAGAAGTTATTTGATAATTTCCCACCCAAAAATGATCGCTTACTACTGTTAGAATGTATTGTTTTGTGAGGGTAGGTGGCATACTACCACGGCCATAGCACCAGCAGACAATCAAGACGCTTCCAACGATACCTCATTTGTCAAATTTATGATAATTAGTTTAGAAGTTATGATTGAATAGATGAACATACATACATCAAAATCATAACCCTCGTTTTTGTTTCGCCGTAGTCGGGTAAAAAGAACCAATTGTCCTCTGTAAATAAAATACTTCTAATAAACGATGCTCTTTAGCTAAACGCATTTATTTTTCAGATTCGATGGAGCTTGTTTGTTTTACTTATTTCTAGACGAAAGGTTGTTTCACATATTTTATAATAAAACATAACATCACGCCTTAACTCCCCGAAGGGTTGGCAAAGGTGTACCTATAGTACACCCACGTTTTACCAGTTATGTTTAAGTTGTAGTTAATTACCTACCGAATGCAATTCTAACTTGTACCCGCTCAAGAAATCTTTATGTAAGAAGAAGGTTCATAACTACCTAATTGCCCTTTTCTATGAGGACAAAGAAAACTTGTTCATTATTCAGAAGTAGTAGGTACTCTTGTCCAATACACGATTTAATTTATTTTTTATTTTTCGGTTAAACATATTTACACTACCCAACACCCCAACACCTTTCACTACTCTACACTTACACAAAGTCACGCGCATATACACACATATTAAAAAACACAAACTCATTTTGTATTTTTTCAGTTTTCTTGTTTGTTTTAAGATCATTCATTGATGCATCTTTTTGCATGTCTTTTGGGCTAATATATGAATTATTGTCTGTTTTGAAGGGTCTGGCGCTGTATGCCGAGATACAGGACTCGTCCTAGTTCGGTTACAGATGCTCCCATGTTATATACTCCCAAGTACTAGCCTATAAGTATGTGTAATTGTATTATTATTATCATTTTTTGGTGAAATAAATAAACTATAAAAATAAACTATAACTGGACATACTTCAAAATTAAAACATCGTGAGGAAGCCAAAAATTCGAAGACATGTGACATCCATCAACTCACACTGGGCCGCGTGGTGGATTACGGTCCACTCCCTCTCACAGAGAGGAGGCCTGTATCCCAGCAGTGGGAACATTATAGGCTGATTATGCTATGCTTTAAAATTCCGGGTAGCAAGTGTATCGGATATCGGGATAGTGCTTCGATGAGAAGATTTGGCGGTCTGTATCAAGCTTAACAGTTGCATCGAATACATTGAGAGATTAGAGGAAGCGGTGGATTTCGTTACATCGATGTATTTGGTGGGTTCGCTGTGTAGTGAGAGGCGTAGCGATAGTTATGCTACAGCCTAATTTACGGGTATGTAATAGTAATAGATGTTCATGACGATGATTTTCAAAACGAGGCGTAATTATTTGATATAGTTCGTTTATATAATTTGACTTTATAGCTTACTAGCGACCCGTCCCGGCTTCGCACGGGTATAAACCGGGTTATTACACATATAAACCTTCCTCTTCAATCACTCTATCTATTAAAAAAAACCGCATCAAAATCCGTTGCGTAGTTTTAAAGATTTAAGCATACATAGGGATATAGGGACAGAGAAAGCGACTTTGTTTTATACTATCTAGTGACTAGTGATATATTGTTCAATTATAAAAAAAAAAAAATATAAAAAATGTTTATTTCAATTACAAAAGGCATTTAGACACAATAATATTGGAGATCACCTTTTAAGCAAGGAATTGCTTGTGTTAGGAGACTCCGCGCTTCCACTTATCATTATCTTATGCAATTGAATGTAGACAATGTAACAATTTTATAAATGGGTAACTTAAAATTATACAAAAATGAAAGAGTGAATGATTTGCAAATGAATGAGCGTTATGCATAGAAAAAGGCCTAGTCGCGCGTTTAAGTGTGATTATGTGTGAGTATGGGTGAGAGTGTGAAGAGTGAGGGTGTGTAGTGTGTGAGTTATAATAATTAGCATATTCAGTTATATGTGCTATCCTTTAATATTGTTGGCAGATCACAGAGTAAGTTAGTAGTTTCAACCCGCCAAAAACGGCAGAAATCACAGATTACTGGAAATGGGCTTTCATAGTATTACATTCATTCAAATATGCTATTAAATGCACTTAGCCCGAGATTGGTAAACGTTACTGAGTACGTGTTTTGGCTTAAATCTGTTCCCGTCTCTATCTTTTACTTGTAGTTTGACAGTTGTGAGACCGTGACGGGAATAATGCTTAGCCAAAGTAAATGTAAAGTAACGTTTATTAATGCTGGAAGTGGGAACCAATAGTGGTATGAGAAAAGATTGAATTTAAGACAAGGTATCACCTAAAAACTACGCATCGCATAGCTTCCCAAACCACACAGCCCCAACCATTACCATAATACAGAAATACTCGTAGAGCATCGAATTTGGCTCAAATCCTATTTCAAGATAGAATTTAGAGTTTATGGCCAAAGATATGGCCTTAATGGGCCATATCTTGAGGACATAATAATCTAAGTGACCTGCAGTATAGAGTTGTATAGATTTCTAGTCGAGTGAGGAATTAAGAGATAACAACGGAGTTAGTTTAGCGAGTTAGATTTGCTGGAACAGGAGGGGCTTGTGGCTAGTAATAACAGCCGCACGGGTTAATTGATCTGGTTAAGCTACGCTTGCCGCGGTTGTTCCGTGGATGGGTGACCATCTTTAAATACCAAGACCCAATGGCGAAGGGTGGTTTTATGGAGAAGGTAACCCGGAGCAGCAGAAAACAAAAGCAAAAAAAATTACTACGGACTTTCGTCGTGGCCGCAAAAAGTTACTTCTTGTTTACCTATCAAAATAACGGTATCAAGAAACCAAAAATGTGATATTAAGACAAAAATTTAATGTAATGTTTTAATTTTATGGTGCATCAAATACTTATAGTTTGATTATTCAATGACGATAGAGTGGTTGTGTTCCGAATTTCCGAAGGGAAGCCGGTAGGAATCGGGTTGTATAGACTCGCCGCCCCTGCAAGACCCCTCCGTGCCTCGGAAAGCACTTTAAGCCGTTGGTTCCGGTGATCTTTAACAGTCGTTGCGGGTAGTTAGAAGCCTCAAGATCTGACATCCAGTCTTACCAAGGGGTGTCGTGTTACCTAGTAACTAAATTGATTGGTCAGTAAATACTGGTAATCAGCTGCATCTGGTTAGACTGGAAGCCGACCCCAACATAGTAGGGAGAAGGCTAGCAGATGGACGGAGTTAGTTTAGCGAGTTAGATTCTTGCACAGACGCGACGTACAGATTAATTGTTCTTGTTCTTGTTGTGTGCAAAAAAAATATATTATTCACTCAGCAATCGGCATTTTATTTATGTTTTGATTGTTTGTTGTTTTCATTTGCTAATGCAAACAAAATTGTAAATTGTCTTTGGTATCTGACCTTGACATAAGCAATAGACAAAATTTGTCGAATTTTGATTAGTTTTCGAATATTGAATACGAGGCTTTTGGCTTTTGGTGAATGTGTATTTTATATGATATATATATTTTTTTTGTGTAATGTGCGTTTATTTTGTGCAGAATAAACAATATTTCTTTCTAAACTACAGAACGCCACCTGCTTACATACTTCTTTTGCCTCGTTTACTTCATACATCTGGTAAAAGAAGAAAACAAAAGAAAGAAAATACGTTTATATGCGGTAAAGATGACGCAAAGAAAGAACATAAAACAAAAAGAACAAGTTCGGGGAAAATATGCGTCACATCCACACAAAACGGCCATCGCTCAGCATAACGCTGTGACCCAGAGCCCCAGCGCAGGTTTTCAGCGACAGCCGGCGTTGACGTGATGACGTCGACCGGTGCAGCATACAATGAGATATAAATAATTTATAAAAAATAAAATAAAAATACAATTATTCTACTGATTGCGTCCCACTAAACACACGACGACATCGCGGCAGGCCGAGACGAAGATGGCGGGACGAGCTTGACTCCTACCGAAAGGACTGGCCGACACTAGCAATAGACAGAATTGTGTGGAAAAGAGAGAGGGAGGCTTTTGCCCTGCAGTAGGACAATACAGGCTAGTTAGATTAGATTAGATACAATAGTTCTACATGTTTGTATATAAAATCTAATATTTAAAATGGCAACACGGCATGGTCATACTCGCACACCGGTTACACCTCAGGTTGCGACTCAAGGCTTCAGTTATCTACTTTAACATCGTTTTCACTAATTAGCAGCTATCAATATGTTGTTTTTTGTACAAAAATTATAAATCTGTATCAGCATCTGCCAAACTCCGACAACACGTCACTCCGGAGCCGATTGCTGTCAATGGCGGTGCTCTCGAGGTTGTTCGAGAATACGTTTACCTCGGGCAAACTCTGCAGTTTGGTAAGAACAACTTTGAGAGGGTGGCTAACAGAAGAATTCAGCTGGGCTGGGCAGCGTTTGGGAAACTTCGTCGAGTCTTCTCGTCGCGTATTCCACAGAGCCTAAAGACGAAGGTCTTCAATCAGTGCGTCCTGCCTATTATGACCTACGGAGCCGAAACGTGGACACTCACGGTACGCCTGGTCCATAAATTTAAGGTTACTCAGCGAGCCATGCTGATGCTATGCTTGGAGTCTCTCTGGGGGATCGAATCCGGAACGAAGTGATCCGGCAGAGAACCAAAATTATCGACATAGCTCACAGAATTAGCAAACTGAAGTGGCAGTGGGCCGGCCATATCAGCCGTAGAACCGATGATCGTTGGGGTACACGTGTTCTTGAGTGGAGACTGCGAATTGGCAAACGTAAGGTAGGACGCCCTCAGGCTAGGTGGAGTGACGATCTTCGAAGGGTGGCTGGTAGCAGCTGGATGAGAGTTGCCGAGAATCGAGCTGAATGGCGTGCAATTGGAGAGGCCTATGTCCAGCAGTGGACTGCTATAGGCTGATGATGATGATGATGATGATGATCTGCCAAACTTCAGGACCAAAGAAAAATGGATGGCTGTGATTAGTAGTGTTTTGGGGCCTGTCTTTTAATTGCCTCTGTGGTGTAGTGGTTAGACCACCTGTCTTAGACCCAGAGGTTCCAGGTTCGATACCCAGTGGGTGCAAAATTTTCTGCTCGGTTTGGTTGATGGTAGGGCTTGTTCTAAGTCCGCCTGGCTAGCTACCACCATCTTATCTAAGTCTCTCGCCATAACAACAATGTTAACAGCATTGTTGTGTTTTGGCAGTTAGAGGTAAGTTAGTCAGTTCTTCTGTGGTTGAGGATTCCGGGTGAAGCTCGCTTCCACCTTCAGCCTGATCATCACTTACCATCAGGTGAGATGCAGGCCAAGAGCATCCACGTCGAGGCTAAAAAAAATAAGTAATTCTGTCATTCAAAAGGTGCTGATTCTCAGCCTAATTTGAAAAAGTGCTTTTTATTTTGATTTAAGTTGTATGTTTTGTGTAGGTATGTGTTAATTGAAAAGCTGAACACCTGATTCAATTACTTAATCGTTTATTGAGATGCCTATAAATAACTAGAAACATAAAATAATGTCGAAAATTGCAAAGCAATTTACATACTAATTAACCTATTTACACTGGAATCCAATCAGGCATAAGTTTAGCGTTAATTAGTACCTATTAATTAGGTATAATATTTAACCAGAGAATTATCAGCAAATAGCGACTCGCCCTTGCTTCGTACGAGTGGCGATATGTCAAAACACTTTGATTTCTGTGCAAATGTGTGAATCTAATGGACTTACCACACGCACAAGCTTCACCACAGTTTTGTCTGCGCAGGCCGGCTTGTACACGGAACACCGTGTATAAATGGGCGAGTTTTACCAACCACACGCACGGTGTTCCGTGTACAAACCGGCCTGCGCAGGCAAAAGTGTGGTGAAGCTTGAGCGCATGTTAGGCCCATAATGGGCTTAACATGCGCAACACTTTCACATTTCACTTTCACTTTTTCATTTTTTTTTTTCACTAGAAATATATTAACGTTTTCCTTCTAGAATAAATACTCTAAATGTAAAACCGCATCAAAATTCATTGCCTAGTTTAGAAGATCTAAGCGGTTACATTGACGTCCATGAAACGCGACTTTTTATACTATGTATGTATAGATATAGACTGATACACGTTACATAAAAACAAAACAAATGTAAGTACCTGGTAATAGTAAATAAATAAATATACAGGTTGGCATCGACGCGAAAACTGTTACCATGAATTCAGTACGTGATTCTGAACCCCCCTTCGTCGAACTTTTTCATCGGATAAAAAAATAATCAGCCGTTTCATAGAAAAGTGGAATACCTACGCGGTCAAAATGTATGGAACAGCAGATTTCTTTTTTAAATAACCGACGAAAAATTTCAATGTGGAGAGGAGTAGTTGTTAATTGGGGTTTCTAGATCAGATCTTTTCGATCTGATCTAGAAGCCCCCAATTAACACTGTTCATCTATTCAAACAATATATTTTTAATTTGTAACATCTATTTAAATACAAACAAAGGTACAAATGTGTTGTACGATGCTGAATGTGAATTGAATGAATGAATCATGCATGCAGTGATCAGTGTTTGTTTTATACTATAGACTGGACACTAGTAAGTGTGTGTGTGTGTCGCTTGGCTTTGTGCTATACGTGAAACTGTGAACATGATCTGGAAGATGGCTGCATTCTTTCGTTACCAACAGAATATGTATGCATGCATTTAACTTTGTAATTAAATCATGTTCTATTACATCACACCTACTGATTAGTGTTAGTATTAAACAATTTTTTTCTTCAATATCTATTTATGATAGTACAAGTTTAGATAGGTTTGTCCTGAGTGGGAATCGAACCCGCTATATCCCGACGCAGTAATAGGTATATCACTACATAGTATAAAACAAAGTCGCTTTCTCTGTCCCTATATCCCTATGTATGCTTAAATCTTTAAAACTACGCAACGGATTTTGATGCGGTTTTTTTTAATAGATAGAGTGATTGAAGAGGAAGGTTTATATGTATAATAACCCGGTTTATACCCGTGCGAAGCCGGGGCGGGTCGCTAGTTATATAATAAGAATCAATAGCTAGTATCCACTAAATAAATAAAAATGCATTTTTTTAAATTAGCGTTTATTGTAATGTATTGTTAGACAAATTAGTATAAGTAGTAAATACTTTATCTATGAGTATGAAGTAACTACATACTATTTACACGTACTTACTAAGGCGTCTTTTATAACTATATAGTACCTATATGTATTAGGTAAGTAAATATTTACGACCTATCTATTCATTAAAAAACACTTTCCAAATTTTCCTGGATCCTAGCTATGAGGTCCTTGGTTGATTGGTATATACCGTCCATCATGGTATGTTTAACAACATGTTGCACGCACAAATCGGCTTTGCATTTGCATGAACTTTCTTCGCGATCGACAAAATCTTTTGCATCGTAAATTTCGATGCGGATTATCTTTGATCCTTTTAAAGGCCGCTTCACAAAACTGTAATGCGTTCCATCATTGGACCTTCTCTTCAGATTCAAACGCCTCGACGATTCTTCGCCAACCTCGTTTTGCACTAGCCGAGGTTCCATTGGGGGGAAAATGAATAGATCTTGAGAATCCTGGAAAAAAAAGAATATTAATTACAAACTCTAATAATTATAGCATGATGCATTGATTTTCTAGTATGCAGTCCTCCATAATGTCATTCATGTCTTTACTATTTAATGTCACAAAAGGTATAAAATAATATTAAGCATTACCTATAAGATATACAAAAGTAACATCTAATAAATCATATCTGAACAATAATAAAAATATTTTCTTACCGACATAACAGTTCCTTATATCCACCCTGCTAACCTGACTGATAATTCGATTTGATTTGATTTTTTTTCTTTATTTTAACAACTTATATATATTTTTAAGCATGTTTTTAAGGTTGAAAATCAAATATTTTTTTGTGGCATTCCCGAACTTCACAGAAATGGTTTGATGTAACAAGACTCTCCCGACGGATCGGCGCCGCCGCTGCTTTGTTTACAATAATTCAATACTAATAACAGAGATCCAAATGTATGTTTGTTCGTTGACAATGTTCTCATACATTTATCATGATATTAATGCAAAAGTAAAGTCAGGGTATAAGACTAGTATGTGCGTTTTCTTACAGCGGCAAATCTTTATTGCGTATGTTTAAGGTTGAGAATTGAACTACTTAATTATGTTAGCGCTAGTTAAGCATTTTCCAAATAACGACAAATCTGACTCAGGATTTTCAGTAAGTCTTACTTTCCTTTTATGGATTAAAAATGACGTAGATTCGTTGGTATTTAAATCGGGACGTGGACACCTGGAGCATCATTACATATCTCTGCCGGCCAATATCAACATCGAGGACTACACCGTTAAAAAAATGTAAGTTATAATTATTAATACATTATTTTTTCTTTATTATAATGTAGTGTATTGATAAGATAATCTTCTATTCATTCGGATGTGAATCTCAGTGACGTTGTATCGGAGTGGTTTATGTCAAACTGATTAGTTATTATTATAATTATAAATTCAGTGAAAACGAAACGGTTAAATATTCTATCTATTAACTCTAATTTAAACATGTGGCTCATTATAATAAGACTGTTTGTTTTTTCGTCACATTATGCTCCACTACCTAATATAATTTAGTTTTCTTGTTTTCCATTGTTGTTAGTTTTGAAGTTCTTTCATGAAATTATGTTACAGAACAGAATAAGTAAACATAATGATTGCAAAATGCAAGTCTCCCGTTATTGATTGAAATTTTAATCATATCTATTTTATTTTTCAGGTCCCATCAACTAAATGCTGAAGCGTTGTTCCCATCCGACGAAGAAGTTCAGCTGCGTGAACCTGAGAAGAGATCAAAAAAAAGGAAGCTAGCGGCCTCCCCGTCGTGCTCACCATCGGCACCGAGTACATCACGAGCGAGCCCTGCCCCTATGTGTACGCAGTCATCATCATGGGGTAAGAAGAAACCAGTTATCAAGCCAATCGCTCCGAAGAAGGCAACGGCTCATGATATCTTCGGGAGCGACAGTGAAGACGACGCTGTGGAACAGTCTTCAGCCCCCGGTAAACCTATTCCGCAGCTACTATCCTCCATTAGTAGAAGACTCGCCAATGGACATTCGCGTCAAACATCCGATTATAAACAGGGGACACACTATGTAGAGTTGAAAGTTTATAGTTGTGACGAAATAAATAAGGTGCAACCCATAAATAGATGGCGCCATGCAATTGTCTGCGTGAAAAATCGTACCGATCAAAACACAGACGCGTGGCAGCACCTAACTAACTTCATTACTGCCACCCGGAAAGAGTTTCGCAATTGCCCTCCTACCTTTATCAGTAATTATTACTGACCATTTAGACGTAGGTAATTACTGGTAAAAATATACCTTTTTAATTATTATTATCTTACTTATGATGCCGCTATTACATTATCTTGAATTAAGGCTTCCGTAAATCAGTACTGGTTAACTCTCTGAATTGTGAGAAATTTTATGGCATTTAACAAGTTATGATTTTCACTGCCCGCATCGAGAAAGGTTTGGTTACCGATGACGTTCTGGAGGCCTACCACCAGCTCTAAAGCAGTATTATTTTAATATTACATCAGTGGGAAAAAGAGATAGAGCTATACGTCCTGTAGAGCTTCATCTCTTTCCCACACTGAAGTAATATTAAAATAATACTGCTTTATGAGTTGGTCTGCTCCCTAATCATTCAAAATGCTTGAAAAGATTAACCTTCTTAACCAGGAAGGACGCCTGCATTCAGGATAGTGCATTAACGATATTCCTTTATTTTGTGTATCTTACTTACGAATTACATATAGGACTTTTAGTTACCTAGGTATTGATTTAATGTTAACTCATTCATTATCTAGATCATTTATTGACTTGCATATTTACTCACATGATTATAATTTTGTATTGTGAAATATAAGTTTTATTTACAATAAATACATATAATTAATGTTTATGTTGTATCTTTGTTTACAGTTACACGCCCTTCCATTGCAAGACCTAATAATTTATTGAATTGTATGTACTGTCAAATTGAAATACCTAAAAACGAATTTCAATATCACTTGAGAACGAATTTTCATAAATCGAATTGCCTGTTAAAATCTGAATTTGAGAATGTTGATATAATTGCCACGGCGTTTAAAAAAAGAATAATTACATACCGACTTAATCCATCAGAAGAGTACCTCACACCAGAGGCATTCCTAATGGATAATCAAGAACATGTCATGAAATTAATTAGTGTTTGTATTGTAAAACATATTTGTATTAAAGTGAACTTCGAACTTTTTGCTTACTTTGTTCTACCAAAGTCAGGAGAGCAAGAGCTAAAATCATTTAATACAAAGTATGTATCAATACATCACAGTACCGATATTAATGAATTATATTTAAATGTGATACATACATTTCAAAGAAAATTATCTGAATTTAAACACTGTGAATCTGGTTGGACTTGTCTATTCATGAGTCATCTAGAGATTAATATTAACAAATACAATCCTTTGAGAGGTGGCTCGTATATAGAGTTACCGAGTGAAGTGAAACATTCAAAAAGTTGTATTAATATACAGAACAACGATGATCACTGTTTCCTGTGGAGTATTGTGGCAGCATTATTTCCACAAAAGAGTAATATTTGCAGAACGAATTCATATCCGCATTACTCCACAGTACTGAATATAGATAATATGACGTTTCCACCATCACACACTGATATTAGACATTTTGAAAAGAAAAATTCTGACTTAAGTGTTAATATTTATGGATTAGACAAAAACATTGTAACTGGTCCTTTATATGTGACTAATTCCAGAAAGCGCAATCATGTGAACTTGTTGTATTTTGAGAAAAATGGTAAAGGTCACTACTGCTTAATCAAAAGTCTTTTACGACTGGTTAAACGTCAAATCACTCGTCATAAAGGTAAAATGTATTTATGTGATTTATGTTTGCAATGTTTCACAAGTGAAGTAAAGTACAACTCACACATGTGTAACAAAATATTAACTACACTACCAGAGAAAAATACTATTCTAAAATTCAAAAATTATGAAAGGCAGCAAAAAATTAACTTCGTTATATATGCAGACTTTGAAAGTATTCTATTAAACCATAACGAATTTATAACACAGAGTACTCGTATGTACAAAGTTCACGAACCTTCTAGTTTTGGTTATTATATTTGTTGCTCACATGATCGTCATTTAAATAAATATGTTACATATAGAGGACTAGATTGTGTTGAAATATTTGTTCGAAATTTGCTAAGGGATGTAGAAGAAATTTGTCATATATTATCAAATAAACAACCAATGTTGCCCTTAACGATGGATCAAGAAAATAACTTTAATAATGCCACTTTATGTCATATATGTAAACAGTTATTATTCGATGACAAGGTGAGAGATCATGATCATGTAACATCACAATACCGAGGTGCTGCACACTCCCATTGCAATTTAATGTACCGGGTGTGCCCATTCGTACCGGTATTTTTCCATAACTTGGCAGGTTATGATTGTCATCTATTTATCAAAGAGTTAGCAAAATATGAAGGTGATTTTAAAATAATACCGAAAACTAAAGAAAAGTACATGGCTGTTACGAAAATTATTAAAAACAGTAATATTTCACACCCAGTTCAAATAAAATTTATTGATTCTTTCCAATTCCTTAATACTAGTTTGGATGTCTTATCTAAAAATTTAAGTGATAATGACTTTATTAATTTATCAAATGAATTCCATGAAACAAACTTGGAGAAATTATTGCATCAAAAAGGCATTTATCCTTATGATTATATGGATTCTTTTTCGAAATACGATCAAAAACATCTTCCTCCCAAAGAATGTTTTTACAATAGTTTAAAATGTGAACATATAACCGATGATGAATATAGACATGCACAAAAAATATGGCAAAGTTTTAGAATTAAATCTCTTGGTGAATATACAGATTTGTATTTAAAAACAGATGTGTTGTTACTTTGTGATATATTTGAAAAATTTAGGGATACTTGTTTACGGCATTATAACCTTGATCCAGCTTATTATATCTCCGCACCCAGCTTGAGCTGGGACGCGATGTTGTTGTTTACAAAGGTTCAGCTAGAATTAATTAATGATATAGAGATTTATGAGCTTGTAGAAAAAGGTATACGAGGAGGCTTAGCACAGTGTTCTCTTCGTAATGCAAAAGCCAATAATAAATATTTACCTAATTTTGATGTCTCTGAAGCATCGACTTATTTGATATATCTTGACTGCAATAATCTGTACGGTTACGCAATGACAAAAAAATTACCAATATCTGGTTTCCGATTTTTGTCACCTGAAGAAATATGTACAATTAATATAACTAGCATACCAGATGATTCAGATTATGGGTACATCTTAGAAGTTGATTTGATTTATCCAGACTACTTACATAAGGCTCATCGTGATTTACCTTTTGCAGCAGAAAAATTTACTCCTCCTGGGAGCAAAAACCCAAAATTGATTGCAAACTTATATGATAAATGTAAATATGTCATACATTACGTTCATTTAAAAGCATGTATAAAAAACGGGCTTGTTCTAAAAAAGATTCACCGTATACTAACATTTAGGCAAGAAAAGTTTTTACAGAAATATATTGACTTAAATACTCAATTACGTCAAGCTTCATCTTCGCCTTTTGAAAAAAACTTATTTAAACTACTGAACAATGCTGTATTTGGAAAAACTATTAAAAATAGACGAAAACAAGTTAACATTAAATTAGTGATGACATGGAATGATACAGACAACAAAACAAACAAAAGCCTCGGTGCCGCGAAATTAATTGCGAAACCTAACTTAAAAAATATTACCATTTTTTCAGAAAGCTTTGTTGCTGTTCATTTAAGTCCAGATAAAATATTTCTTGACAGGCCGATATATATTGGCTTTACGGTTCTGGAATATGCAAAACAGCATTTGTACAAATTTCACTATGACTATATCAAAAATAAATATAAAAATAAAGCAAGGCTTTGTTATACAGATACAGACAGTTTGCTTTATTTTATTAAGACTCCAGATATATATCAAGATATGAAAGAAGAAATACAGAAATTTGATACTAGTAATTTTGATGTTAACAATAGCTATCATATGCCTAGAGTCAACGCACAAATACCAGGCCTATTTAAGGATGAGCTTGGGGGTGATATTATTACTGAATTCACTGGGCTTAGAGCTAAGCTTTACTGCATAAACAGTTTAAAAGGAGAAATTAAGAAAGCTAAGGGTGTAACCAAGTATGTAACAAAGCGATTACGCTTATGTAATTATAATAAAGCATTAATGAGTACCAAAAAATTGAAATGCAAAATGAATACTATTAAATCAATAAAACACGTATTGTTTTCCCAAGAGGTAGATAAAGTAGTTATTAATAAAAGTGACGACAAGAGACAGATACTACCAAATCAAGTAGATACATTACCATGGGGGCATTGTGACACACTATTTTGAATAAATACAATATTATAAAATGAGTATTACTTATTTGTAAGTGCATTATAATCCACTTTTCAATTTAAACTTACTTTATTTAGTTAATTACATTGAATAATTAATGGAATCATGATTACTAAGCGTTTCTGATAAGCATTATAAATACTAGAACATATTATTTTTCTGATAGATACAAACATGAAGTGGGTCAAGCAACCCGTTTCGTTAGAAGTTAAAAATATTGAGGTGAAGGAAAATAAGCTACACGCAAAGCATAGTGTTCTTCTGCCGAATAATATAAGATGTATAATATGTGGTCCTTCGAATTGCGGAAAAACTAACGTCATGATTAGTTTGTTAGTTCACAAAAACGGTTTAAAGTTTAAAAATGTTTACTTGTATTCCAAAACTAGCTTTCAACCAAAATATAGTTTTCTAAAACAGATCTTAGAAAGAGTGCCCGATGTAAAACTTTTTATATTTAACTTTGACGACGAAGTTATTCATCCTAATGATGCATTACCAAATTCTATTATCATTTTTGATGATGTGGTCTGTGAAAAGCAAATTAACATACGAAATTATTTCACGATGGGCAGACATAGAAGTATAGATTGTTTTTATTTATCTCAAACGTATTCAAAAATACCAAAGCAGTTATTACGTGACAATGTTAATTTTTTGATAATTTTCAAGCAAGATGAAATTAACATGAAACATATATATGATGAACATGTTAGTTCTGATATGGAGTGGTCTAAGTTCAGAGATATGTGTTCTAAAATCTGGATCCATCCTTATGATTTTTTAACAATTAATAAGGATTGTGAATTAAATAAAGGCAGATATAGACAGTCATTTGACAACTTTATTTATTTTGATTAATAGTTATATAAAACATGAATGAAAACAAAAAATAATCATTTGAACATAAATACTTCTGCATACAAGTCGCATAATGGACCATAACATAACAAATCAATTAATAAACTCTGCGGACGCTATAAGGAAAAAGGTGAAACAAATGAAAGATTATGAATTTAGTACTGACACTCATCTGAAATATTTTTTTAAACCCCTTGCTGACCCTCTTAATGCTATAGCAGGTAACAAGCAAATTTCTATAATAAAAAATGAAGATACTTATGACGACCAACCTAAAAACACTAGTATCTTAGGTTCAAAAATGTTTTTGCGTGAAAAATCACATGATATGTACAAAAATGAATCACCAGAATCAGAAAAGTTTTATTCAGAAGACGAAGAAGGTAACACATTTGAATCAGAAAAAGTTAATAATGTGTCGCTGGAAAAAGAAGATATCCTTGAAATATACGATGATATGAATATACCATTTGGCATACGTAGTGAGAACGATAAGCATATGATTGGAAATACAATAGTACATTTTTCTACCACTCGCGAGAACTCTGATAAAGTGTATTTCATGCGCGTAGCTAATAAACAGTATAAATTAACACCTGGTCTAAAAGAATTATTGCTTCGCAAGAAGCCTGATTTAAGTTTGGTTGATTTAAAAGATAAATTAGTTTATAAAGAAATACTCATCACGACTAATGCTCATAAAAGAGACTTTGACCCTGCAGGTCAAGTTAAAGGTGATAAGGGTCTAAAATATTCTCAAGTGATCAAAACCTTTATTTCCCGAGTCTAGTAAACGCTTACAAGAACCTACAGAAGTTAAATCTAAACAAAAACGAGGTGCTGGTCTGCCGTATCTAAAAAATATAAAAAAAATACCGAGCTTGTTTATTGGGATGATCCTAATGAATTAGTGGACAGGCTTAAACTTTTGATCGCATCTAAAACTGCAGGTAATACTAATCTCGACAACGAAATCTTATCAATTATTGAAGAGTTAAAAGAAGCGGGTGTTATAAAATAATAAAAAGACACATCATACAAACTTAATATCAGTATAATTTTGTAATTCAGAAGTGACAGTTAAGAGAATGAGCAAAGTGAAAAGAGACATTATAAACGAAATCCATAGAAGTGCAAGAAAAAATTTTCCTCGAAGGCATGTAATATTAAAAGATATAGATGATCTCTGGCAAGCTGATTTAATGGATATGCAAAGTTTCTCAAAATTCAACAACAACAAAAAATTTATTTTGGTTATCATTGATGGATTCTCTAAGTACGCTTGGGCTATTCCACTTAAACAAAAAAACAAAGAAGCTGTATCTGAAGCTTTTATTACATTATTGAGTCAAGAAAAACGCATACCTAGAAACTTGCAAACAGATCTTGGAACAGAGTTTTACAATAAAAGTTTTAAAAAAATATTAATAAACAATTCTATCAATCACTACTGCACTTATTCGACTAAAAAGGCCTCAATTGTAGAACGATTAATAAGGACGATAAAGAGTAAGCTTTTCAAGGAATTTAGTTTCAAGGGGAATTATAAATGGACTGACGGGACACTTGCAAAAACCATTACTAGATATAATAATACAATACATAGAACAATTGGTTTACCACCTGCTCAAGTAAATCATAGCAATAAAATTAAAGTACTACAGAGATATTTCAATCAAAATCGAACGAAAACAAAATATCCTAAGTTTAAAACAGGCGATTTTGTTCGAATTAGTAAACATAAAGGTTGTTTTGAAAAAGGTTACACTCCTAATTGGTCAACAGAGATATTCAAGATCAGTAAAGTTCAAAACACAAATCCTGTTACATATTTATTACAAGATGTTAAACAACAACCTATTTTAGGAGCCTTTTACGATCAAGAATTACAAAAAACCAAACATCCTGATATTTACCTTGTTGAAAAAGTTTTAAAACGAAAAGGTAGAAAAGTTTTCGTGAAATGGTTGGGGTTATCATCATGCGAAAATAGTTGGATTGACGATAGCAATGTTTCGTGAGTAGTTTATCAATATAACATCACGGTCTATGATAGTGATCTCATTCTGTTTGTATACATGAAAGGAGAAGGACTTATAAATAATTTAATTAATAATTTACCATTTGAGCTCCATTTGCCAGGATATAATTATTGTGGTCCAGGAACTAAATTACGTGAAAGATTAGCTCGAGGTGATAAAGGTGTAAACAAGTTAGACGAATATTGTAAACATCACGATATTGCATACAACAGTTCGAAAAGTTTGAAAGATCGGCACAAAGCAGATAAAATTTTATTAAAAATGGCAAAAAAACGTGCTTTGTCTTCCGATGCAAGCACCGGAGAAAAAATTGCTGCCAATTTAGTTAATAATATCATGTTAACAAAAGTAAGTTCTGGAGCTGGGCTCAAAAAAACCTTTAAAAATTTAGTAACCAATACTAAAAAATACATTAAAAAAGTAAAACCGAAGTGTAGGAAAAAACTAATAGAATTGGCCTACGCTGCTGCTAGAGAATTGAATCATGATTCATCTGCCAGGATTCCACGTATAATACCAATTCCTAAGTCTGGAGGGGTTCTACCTTTAATACCAATATTCGCTGGTTTGTCCGCTGCTGGCAGTATTGCAAGCGGAATTGCTGGAATCGTCAAAACCATAAATGAATATAGAGTTGCAAAAAAGCGGTTAGAAGAAATGAAAAGACATAGTAATAATGTGGAAGGTGTATGTATTGGAAACGGACTGCGGCTAAACCGTTACAAGAATGGACTTGGAATATATACAAACTTAAAGGGAAAAAACTAAATCATAGGCTACCTAATCGTGCTCTTACTAATATAGACATCATGCGTTTTACCAAAAACGTTCCATATTTTCGCGGAGTGTTTATGAGAGATACCTTACCGAAGTCTCCGTTTTTAAAAGAGTGCGGAATCATAAATTTAGATAATTCTAAAAATTCTGGTACACATTGGGTAGCCTATGTAATTTTAAATGAATATGTTGAGTACTTTGACAGTTACGGCAACTTGAAACCTCCAATAGAATTTGTTTGCTATGTAGGTTCTAACAATATTAATTATAATTACAATAATTTGCAAAATAATAACTTATTCAATTGCGGACATTTATGCATTAAATTTCTTAAAGAGTTTTGGAAAAAGCAAAGTTTTAACAAATCATCACTTAAAAGGTTTAAATGATACGTGTCGTCTACATAAGACAACACTTTGACTTTATCTGTCACAAGAGATGAATGTCAATTAAATTGAGAAATTTTATAAAAAAAAATGATAGTTTATAATATAAAATCAACTGCCAAGCTTAATGGTTTTACTCGTTCTCGTATCTTCAAAAGACGAAGACATATTATACGAACTATAAAAAAAATTACTAAAGAAAATAAAGTGTTTCTTCGAGCTTTAGGATTTAAATTATGAGTATTCTTCAAGTGAATGATTTACCGCAATTCGACAACTCTGTAGTGAGTTATGAAATTCATACATATAATCCATATAGCAACAGTTTTAATGAAAATGATGAAATACGTATACCCATAAATCAACAAGATTTGTACGTATTACCTTCAGCTAGCTACATTTACATTGAAGGTCGAGCCACTACGGTTTCGAAAGATGGAGCAGGAAAACTAACACGAAAGGTTGTTAATTTTACCAACAATCATATATCATTTCTATTTCAAGACATTCGATATGAAATTAACGGTGTAGAGATGGACCGAATAAAAAATGCAGGTATTTCTACAACTCTAAAATCTTATGTGTCAATGAACCAGGGGGAAAGTAAAGCTGCTGCTATTTGGGGTTGGAATTTGAGCGGAATGAAAGATAATGATGGTATTTTTAGTGCCCTTATACCTTTAAATAAAGTTTTAGGATTTGCGGAAGATTATAATAAAATTATCATTAACTGTAAACATGAACTTATACTTAAAAGAAGCAGTTCAAATCTTAATAGTGTTATACTTGATAATAATGACTCCATTGAAGTAAGTATAGAGAGACTGCAATGGCGTATGCCTCATATAAAAGTTTCAGATCGGGAAAGATTAACTTTACTTAAACATTTAGAAAAGGATCGTCCTATTCAAATAGCTTTCAGAAATTGGGACTTGTACGAATACCCTTTATTACCTAGAACTACAAAGCATTCCTGGGTTGTTAAAACTGCTTCACAACTCGAAAAACCAAGGTATGTGATCTTTGGTTTGCAGACAAATAGAAAAAATATGAAAAGTAAAGACTGCTCAATATTTGACCACTGTAAATTAACTAACGTTACTCTTTTTTTAAATTCTCAATATTATCCATACGAATCGGTGAATGCGAAATTTTCTGAAGATAAGTATTATATATTATATGAAATGTTCACCAAATTTCGTCAGTCTTATTATAACACCCGGTCTGAACCATTGCTTGGTTTGGACGAATTTAAAGAAAAGGCTCCTTTATTTGTAATTGATTGCTCAAGACAGAACGAAGCCTTGAAAACTGGGGCTGTAGATGTGAGACTGGAAATAGAAAGTTCTGAAGATATACCAGAAAATACATCTGCCTATTGTCTAATTATCAACGATCGTCTATTCGAATATAAACCCTTAAGTGGTATTGTAAAGAAATTATTATGAATGCTATAGTCGATGTGCAAGGGTTTAAGACGGAAAGTAACGAGTTCATCGTGAAAGAAATAGCAGTAGCATGCGGAAATCAAATTATGGTATTATTAATCAAACCACCATACCCATTTTACAAGCTCACAAAAAAAGAAAGATTGCAAGTATATTGGATACAAAGAAACAGAAAAATTTTCTGGAGAGAGGGTTTTATACCATACTTAAACTTAGAGCAATATATTGTACCTTATCTGAAAGATAAAATCATTTATGTTAAAGGATGTGAAAAAGTGTCGTGGCTAAGAAACATTGTAAAACATGATAAAATATATAATTTAGAAGATAAGAACTGTCCTAGTTTAGAGAAATTGTTTGATGATTATAGAATGTCTAGTAATATATTTAGCTGTGTGTATCATTCGAATGTATGTGCTTTAAAAAATGTTACTTGTTTAAAAAGGTGGACTGATAATAAAAGTATTTTTAACAGTAATTTAGAAGATAAGGGCTGCCTTGAAAAAATATAAGTTAGAAAGTAATTTGTATAGCTATTTATATCATAACGATATAATCAGAATAAAGGTTTTTGAGTAAAAGGTTTCTTGTTTTATTTCATAACAAATACATTAGAAACAGAATACCACAGCGAACTATGCTGTAATATTCTAAAGATACCAAAAAAAAACGTCAATAGGTAAGTTCTGCCCCATAGGTATGACTCGCAGCATATCTTGATAAATTGACAACACCAGATACAAGACTTCATTCTGCTTTCATACATACCCGTATAAAGACTCATAAAATGATTCAAAATTATTCCACCCCACGTTATGAATTATATAATGAATATAAAATTCGATTATGTTCATTCAGACATTATTGGGCTACAGTAGATTCAAAACGAAGATTGGTGATGGAAATGGCCGATGCAGGTTTTTTTTACTGTGGAAGTGGTTTAAACGATAAAGTTATGTGTTTTTCGTGTGGGGGTGGTATCAAAGATTGGGAGTATTACGATGAACCTTGGATGCAACATGCTACATTTTTTCCTGATTGCTTTTATTTAAATGCTGTAAAAGGAACAGATTATGTTGACAAATCAAAACGTCTATTTCATAAACCAACAAAAATATAAAATTCTAAAGTGAAGGAGGATAGATTGATTGTCTGCTGAATAAGCTACTCAATGCTATTAGCAATGGAGCAACAAGTAACTATAAATTACTTACAGTCATTTTATGAGATACGATTCCTAGAATTGTAGTTAAAAGGTTGAATCATAAACTGAATTAAACAATTTAAAATAAATTAAATACATTATATTGACTACAATGCAAGATTCAGTGAAGTATACTTCTGAAGGTATTTGTAAAATAATTATTCAGAATACAAAATATTGTTTGAATAGATGAACATTGTTAATTGGGGGCTTCTAGATCAGATCGCAAAGATCTGATCTAGAAACCCCAATTAACAACTACTGAGAGGGTTCGGAATCATGTACTGAATCCATGGTAACAGTTTTCGCGTTGATGTCCCTGCCACCCTGTCTAATAAAAAAACAACACATACAAAAACTGACGCCTTTTTCCTATGGGATTAGGCAGAAACTACAGAACGCCACCTACTACGATCCTTACACACCCCTTTTGCTTCATTTACGTTCATACATCTGTTCATACACGCACGCCGGTTGCGAGTACTACGCACCTGACTTTTCTGAAGAACATCACCAATAAGGTCACTGTAATGTTCTTCTAGGGCGTCCCCTCCCGGCATTTCCTTTCACATCTGACTTGTAAATACCTTTTGTTAGTCGCCTTTCATTAATCCTCTCAACATGACCAAACCATCTAAGCATACTCTTTTCAATTTTTGTCTCTACATCTTTCACACCGTATCGTTCCCTTATCATATCATCACCAGCCTATTATCATCATCAGCCGTTCATTGTTATACCACACCACACTCTCTATAGACTGATATAAATTAATTACGATAATATAAAATGACTACATGACTTTTTAATCTAAATTATTTCGTGAGCTACGGCATTATCTAAATAAAAGTAATTTCTTACTAAAAGCTCGTTGAAGTTTTTGTAATCTCGATGGTAATGAATAAGACCAATTATTTGCAGCTTAATTAAAAAGCTCATTTAAACGTTTTAAAAATCCTTGATAGTCTTATTTAAAATTAAAGTTGGGGTAAATAATTTATCTTCATCTTGGAATAGCATAGACTATGTAAAATTCGGATTTTCAGTGGGGCGAGCACGGGCGTAACCAAGACGTTTGTGACAAGATTGTGTCTTACAATTTGTCTTAAATGCATGGGACATAATCTAGAAGTTACGACATGCTTTTCTTGTTGCTGACTTCTGTTTGAATTAAAGGAAGAGAGTCGCAAGTATAAACGCTTTTTCGAGTGACGATTTCTGCCAGTGCAATCCTACCACGAGTCGCGTTTTAAAAAACTTTGTTCCAATAATTTATTGCCATTTGGTGTAGTAATTATTGGAAAAATCTTCTTTTTTAAATTTAGTCTCCACCTCCGAATGAACGTGATAAATTTTTCTTAGTCATCTGTCAAAATGTGATATTTGTAACAAAATGTGTGCACCCTTAGAAAATAAGGCATAAATGAGTCCCAACTAAACGTTAAGAAGTTATGTTATCAACTGAATAGGTAATAGGTAATACGGGCTTGTATCCGCAACTCCACGTCAAAGCGCGTATTTTGCGTACGGGTGGGAAAATCGGTTATTCGATCCACCCCAGCTCCTCAAAGAAGGCCACCAACGCCTTGGTGTCACTGACAATCTCACGTAGGGTACCTGGGTTACCGAAGTACTTGGCCCTGTATGTGGCGACCACCGGGCAGTTTAACAGCACATGAGCTGCTGTCTCGTCGTCTCTGCACAGCGGACTGTCTGTGACTCCTATGACAAAGAGGTGTTTATTAAATGACCCATAGCCAGTTACAGCTGCTGTAATTGTACGCAGCTGCTGTTTCGTTAGTCGGAGAAACCGTTTCGCGAGGCGGCCATCGATTAAAGGTAGTGCCTCCTTGGCCTGCCTGCATTCACCGTGGTCCAACCAAAGTTTGTGATGTTGATCCCTGGTTCGTTTCCTTACCAGAGTGCGTAGATACCCGAAGGGGAGTGGCGCAATGGGTTCAGGCCCCACTGGTGCCATGCTCGACCCCCTTCTGGCAAGTTCGTCGGCTGCGTCGTTGCCCCGCGAACCGCTGTGTCCTTTGATCCATTGAATGGTTATATTATTGAGGCTACCCACCTGGTTAAGGCGCTGGTGGCACTCGTATATCAGCCCAGAGTCAACAGTGTGACTGTTTAGCGCTTGCAGAACAGCCATGCTGTCTGAGAGTATTCGTATCGAGTGGTCCTTAACTTCCCTGGCCATGATGGCTGATGCGGCAAGAGATACACCCATGCATTCGGCCTGGAACACTGTGTTATGGACTCCCAATGGTGTGGCTATGTGTTGAAGTCCTCAGAGAAGATTCCAGCACCTGTGTCACTACCTGTTTTGGAATGTCGATGTAGGTGGGTGAAGATACGAAGCTCTGCGGAGCGCAAACCCTCGCATCGGTGATCCTCGTGAAGTTGAATTCTGTATTTGTTATCAACTGAAGGAACACGGGTGGGTTTTAGACAGTAAGAGTCTGACACTCCCTTCCGCTCCGCCCAGAGCGGGAAAAAGTTATTTGATAAATTTTCTACACAAAACCGGCCAAGTGCGTGTCGGACCACGCACAATGAAGGGTTCCGTAGTTGGGATAAATTTATCCCAAAAACAAACTTAACTTTGTAGTTGATAAACATGTTCTCCCATACGGAATGTATGGGAAAACATGTTTTTGCAACTGCAAAGTTAAGTTGGTCGATTATTACTCGATAACTAGTAAAGCCTACTTAGCTGTGATAGTTTTTCTTTTAATTTCGTTATATAAACTACTACTGTGATTTTTTTCACACATCCAAAACTAACCATTTAGCTAGCAGGGGGGGGGGACACTTGACTCTAACAAAAATTAGCACTTTAAAGTTTAATATTTTGCAAACGGATCCCTGAATCCAAAAATGGTTTTCACAAACTCATAATGTTTTTGTAAGACCTTTCCAATGATATCCCACACTATGGGATAAAAAATTAAAAAATAAAACATCACCACTTTATGTGTATGGGAGGTACCCTAAAAAAAAATGATTTTCATAATTTTGTTTTACCACTTTGTCGACGTAATTAATATGTATACCTATGCCACGTTACAGCTTTCTAGTACTAAGGGTCTCGGAGCTAGACCGCGAACAGACAGACAGACAGACAGACAGATAGACAGACAGACAGACGGACATGACGAAACTATAAGGGTTCCTTGTTTACTACGGAACCCTAAAAAAAGGGTTAATAGACACAGTCAAAAACCAAAAATAATCAATCTCTGCCAAGCCTTTTCCCAACTATGTTGGGGTTGGCTTCCAGTCCAACCGATTGTAGCCGAAAACTAGTACTTATTTTACATGGAGCGACTGCCTATCTCCACAATTCAGTTACTGAGTAACACGATACCCCTTGGTACCTTAGTACCAGACTTTTGGGCGTCTGACTTGTAACGACTTTCAAAGATCTACGAATGACACCCAGATCAACGTGGTTTCCTTGTAATGGATGGTCACCCATCCACAAACCGACCTTGGCAAGCGTAGCTTAACCTTCGGTCGACCCATGTGGCTGTTATTATTTAAACGCTAATAACGAAACGAACGAACGAACGAACGTAAACGAGGCAAAAGGACTGTGTAAGGATCGTAGCAGGTGGCGTTCTGTAGTTTCTGCCTACCCCCATGGGAAGAAGGCGTGAGTTTATGTATGTATGTATGTAAAAATAATATCAACTATTAATGTAAAATGAAACTCTCCTAAAACATGAAACAAATTATTCCAAAATTACTTAAAACAAGTCGAGAAACCCCACGTGTTCTTACAAGTTCAGAAATTTTGAACAAATTACTTGAACTCAATATGAAATGTCGAAGTTAAGGACTTCAGATGCTTCTAATTGGTTAACATGCTGCGATTCTGAACGAAAATATATCTCGGTCCTTATTAAATTTCTTTTGAGGGTTTTGAGGCAAATTTTGAGGGTTTTTTCGACTTTTATAAAAACCTTATTAGTCTAGGCCAGAGGTTGTCAAAGTTTCGTATTAGTAGGTTTTTATTGAAAATTAAATTAATTAAATTGCACCAATTATAAAGAATGCCTGCTGTAGGTACTGCCTCGTTGGGGGTCGTCCATTAATCAAGTGATGTTTTTAGCAACTTTTTAACTTCCTCTTCTCCGTTGGTGATACGAGGTGAGGTTTAATTAAGACTAACCCCCCCCCCCCACCCAAAGTCACGTGTATTTTTTGGTACAAAGTATCATAAAAAAATTCAGAATATTTTATCTTTAAATACATGATTATATCATTGCCTGACAACGGTGAGTCTAAGTCACGCGCCGCTTTTCGGTTTAGAAATCGCGAGTTCAACGAAACAATAAATATACAGAGGGTGTGATATCTTATTACACCCCCTTCCCTTTGTGATATTTCGTGATTTTTTCCCCTTATCTTCCTTCCCTTTCAAGTCTCATGTGATTAATGAACGACCCCTTGGTCTTGTTGAGCTACTGCTGAGCATGAGGTCCTGGATTCGATTCCCAGGTCGACCAAACTGTTATTGGGTTTTTCATCTGAAATTTCTCAGTAGCAGCCCGGAGTCTGGATTTGTACCCGGTTGATGGCAATATGCTCGCCCCCTATTACATCACAGTCAGTAGACGGGTTAGTTTTTGAACTTACTTTTTTAATTACTTAGGTTATAAGGCTTTAATATCATTAATTCATTAAAACTGAATGTAGTACGCGTAAATAAACTTAATATTTGAGAACCACTGCCGAATTTCGATATAAAAAAATGTCTTTAAACTTTGTGAGTAATACCAATGACATGATATGGCTTTTATTGTTGCTTTTTAGCTTTTTAAGAGCAATAATTTTTATTAAATTAAGGTCGAGGGCAAATTAGGTATCGACCGATATTTTAAGTTCAATGTCCGCATCTCCTTTATGATTAAATAAAAAAATGTCCGATGGCGGATGGAATGGTAATAATCAACCTACAATGTTCCACTGCTGGGACACAGGCCTCCTCTCTTAGAGAGGGAGTGGGCCGTAATACACCACGCGGGCCCAGTGCGGGTTGGAAGATGACACGTTTCGAATGTTTGGTTCTAGGACATGGTGGTTTCTTCACGATGTTTTCCTTCACCGTTTTGAGAGCAGTGGTGATGAAATTATTTACACAAAGTAAAGCGCCTACCTGGGGTCGAACCCACGATCTACAACTCGGTAAATCGGGGCCGTTACCACTGGGCCACCACTGTCCTCACATAATACTGTTAGCGAATATAAACTTAAAAGTTTTTCAGTTCTAGGAAATAATTTCCTATCTAGTTAAGTATCCCAAAAGTCCAACCGCCAACGTCAAGCGCATAACCATCTTTTAAAATTTAAACTCTTCATTGGACCGTTTATTTTCTTATCTCAAAATTCTAAAATAAAATCTCTCAAACATTTGACAGAACCGTTTACGTGAAACCTGTGTGAAACGAAATATGTGTCGATAACGAAATATTTAACGCGAACTAAAAGAGGGGTAAGTAACTTTTTGTCCATTTAAAGTGGAAAAGCTGGAGAAACTGTTAGCGGGCACGCTCTTTATGCCTGGAGGCTTTTATTTAGGTATTAAGTTCTGTTTACGTTTTTATTTCTGCTGGAGTAGTTTTCAATGTTTTTGTTGGTAAATTGGCGTGTGCTAGTTGACATATCTATACTAATCCTTAATATTATAAATGCGAAAGTAAGTTTGTTTGTTACGTCTTCACACTAAAACGGCTGAACGGATTTGGATGAAATTTGGCACATATTTAGATGATGCCCTGGAAAAGAACATAGGATACTTTTTTTTTTCCCACGGGATCGAGACTTATGCGGGTGAAACCGCGGGGCGCAGCTAGTAATATTATAAAGAGGAAAGATTTGTATTTTGTATGTAACGAATAAGCTTAAAAACTACTGGACCGATTTGAAAAATTCTTTCAGCAACGGATAGCTACATTATCAGCGAGTAACATAGGCTATATTTTATCCCCATACTCCAACGGGAACGGGAACTACGCGGATGAAACCGTGTGACGTTCGCTAGTAGAAAATAATTTAAGTTAATGTTTTGTGTTTCGGAATGTTAATTACTTTGCACACGTTGTGTTGAATCAAGTTCTTCCAAATGAACAGACAGCTGTGCTGCTGGGGAGTTTGTTGCGCCACTTCTTCTTCCCAGCTAAAGCGCTAGGAAGTGGTGAAGGGCTCTGTGGGACTGTCATAAGTAATTTTGACGTTCTAAAAAGTTCTGATTCTCAACCTAGTTTGAATATATTTAACATTTGATTGATTTTTTGAAATTTTAGATGACCTTTTAACACACATATAAGTATGTTTAAGTCACCAAGAGAATGCGTTATCAAACACCTGTCAGTTGGACACGATTAGGAACTAATAAAGTTTAAATTCGTATAACACGTATTCTTTTGTACTCAGCATTTGCAGTCGTTTCACAATTATTTTAGGTCTGATTTTGAATCGTAGTGATCTTTATTCAAGGTCAAAGTCAAATCATTTATTTGAAATAGGCACATAAAAGGCACGTTTTTGCCCGTTCTTTTCAATAGGTACCTACTACGCTTTGGAATGAGCAACTAGCTTCATATTTCTGACTGACCGACTCCTTGAAAATTCAAAAGTGCCTGTAAATGGTTTAATTGAAATAAATGCTTTAAGTTTGAGTTTGAGTGTGCGCGTATTTGGGACGAATACTTAAAAAGATAAGTATCAAAACTTGTCAAATGTCTATCTATGGATATTCACAGCATACATATGAGCTAAAATTCGATGAAAAATTGTAAGCGAATTTGTTATATGCTCGATAAATGGTTCGTTCCAAATGACTAGAAACGAATTCCTGTCAATGGCGAAATAGAGATACAAGGCATATAATATGTAGATCAGTACCCTAATTGCGTAATGCACGATCAATCACAATTTCTTTCGATTTGAAACAGATTACTAACCCATTGCTTCATAAATTGGAAAAAAAAATTGCTCAACTACGTAAATAACGCAATTAATGTTGTTGAACTGTCAAATTAAACAAATTTGTCATTGTCGTTTACGAAAATAAGTTACGCAATTAGGGTACAGTGTTTTTAGATTAGACGTTTTTCATTCAAAATCAAAATCAAAATATTTTATTTCACATAAACCTACAAGGGCACTTATGAAACTTCAGAAGCTAGGTGCACGGTTCCAATTGGTCGCTTCCTATGGAGAAGAGCCGGCAAGAAACTCCACGGTTACTCTTTTCAAAATAAATTGTTTCTACAATGTTTTCAAATTACAGTGTTAATAGATATGGGAGGACAGTGTAGGCCTATCAACAAGTACCAAGTACTTAGTAAAATAGAAAATGATCCACAAGTCTACAGCCTACAATGTTCTCACATTCACAAAATGTAAAAGAAAAGAATCTATATAAAAGATAAACAAAATAATCAAAATAAGGACCTATTTAAACCAAATGACATGATTGCCACTACAGCTGTAATAAATCTAATTTTGGTCAGATTTATTATCATCATCTGCCTTGCCTTTTCCCAACTATGTTGGGATTGATTTCCAGTCTTACCAGATGCAGTTGAACACCAGTATTGACACGTGCGACTGCTTAATTGGCATCCACAACTTTTTGCCCAGATCTATAAATTGTTTATTTATTTATTTAACAGTTTATGTACACACATATAAACAGACAAGAAGAAAGGAACAGAAAAATACGTACAAAGGTGATGCTTATTTCTATAGAAATCTCTTCCAGCATACCTGCGATAGGAAAGTAATTAAAGAGATGTAGACAACGTGTGTAAGAGTAAAAGAGAAAACAGAATACATAAAATAAAACTTAACTATTACTAAAACTTAACTATACACTAATTTAAATACAACATAAGAATATACTTAAATACATACTTCTGAAATACATATCACTAAATTCATTCATTCGTTGTATTTCTCACATACCGTTGTTTTAGTTCACAGCCGGCAGAGTATATCCTGTCACAAATGTTTGCCGCTGTGACACTCAATTTGTGCCTGTTATTGACACGGTCACATTTTTGTACAAAATTTTGTACAAAATATCGAGATAATGTCCACGAGGATATTTCTCAGATTTTTAGTCTGGCCTTAACACAAATTCCCTTATTACGAAAATATACTTTAAACCGATAGTCTTTAGTTTCAAATACATATAACATAACATCACGCCTGTAATCCACGAAGGGTTAGTCAGAAGTATACCTTTATTACACCCACATTTCGCCAGTTATATTTAAGTCCCATGTAATAGGGGGGAGACTCTTGCTTTCAATCGGGCACAAATCTAGACTCCGGGCTGCTACTGAGAATTTTTTGGTGGAAAAACCCAATAACACTTTGCGCGATCTGGGAATCGAACCTAAGGACTTTTTTTGGGTGGGAAATTATCAAATAACTTCTCCCGCTCTGGGCGGAGGGGGAGGGCGTGTCAGACTCTTACTGACTAAAACCCACCCGTGTTCCTTCGGTTGCCCTGTTGCCGGGGGCCACGATGTCCCTATCGGTTTTCTTCGCACCACCGGCAGGCATTGGCCCTAGCGGACCTCGTCAATTCTGCTGACATCTCTAAAGGCGCGCGTGGAACACAACGCGCCGTCAACCCGGGCCTGGTCCTTATCGGACGGCGAGCTACCCATTGCTCACCGTCCGCAAGCCCGCGCCTACGGAACCAAAGGACCTTATGGTCAGCAGTAGCGCTTACGACCACTAGACCAACGAGGGAGAGTCTTGCTTAATAGTATAATGTCAATAACGTTAGACTATAGTAGTGTTGTTAAATCACGTTTTGTTATAAGAGCTGTAGTAGCAACTACATCGCCACGAACTACGCATCACACTGACGTCTCGCAAAAATTCTGCATCGTGCAAGCAGAGTTTACCGCTTGCCTAGCATATATACAACATCCCGACAACAATCATCGGGCAGTTGCCCACCAAACACAACACCTGTCTGGTTGGAGGATTCTCCATTTTTTATGGAGGATGAACCATGTTCCTCATACTTCTATCTACAGGGTAGATTTTTATCCATTGCGCAAACTTTAACACGTGACTTTACTCATCATTATGAACAACTTTTACTATGGGACCAAACCAGAAATCGCGAAAAAAAAAATCTGTTGCTCTCTACATTTATGTTCGCATAACTCGTCAAAATGTAGGGAACAGCTGATATTTTTTCTTTTTTTTTTTAAGTCTGGTTTTTTGTTTTTTAATTTTTTTTTTTATTTCAAGCTTTTTAGTTTTATTAAAATATATATATATTGACTCATTACTAGCTTTTATTTGATACCAATAATGTTTTTTTTTTATACCTACCCCTCCTTTTTTTGTATTTGCAGATGCAATATGTAAATATTATATAGCCTATGACACTCCCACAATTAAGACGAATCTAACGACACCTTACATGTTAAAATCCATCAAGCTGTTCAGGCTACAGAGCGTGCTAAAGAAATTGACTAAGCGACATGGGAACCCGTGTCGCTTAGTCAATGTTGCCTTTCAAGCGTCGATATACAGGATGTTTGACAGAACGTTGAACATACGAAAATGTTGGATAGGTGGGGTCATCTGCTACTTACTCAGCCCTAATTTATTTGGCCCTGGCCCCCTGGATTTTTTTTTTAAATGCAGGTTGAAATTAGGATTTAAGTATTTTTACATCTTTCTGTTATAAGAATCTGCCAATATTAAAGATTTAAAAAACATGCCTGTTTTTCCCATTTTTTTAATAAAAATTACAGTTTAAAGTTAAGAAAGTTGTGAAACTAGAAGAAAGCAAAAAAAAAAAATTTTAATATCCAGGGCGCCAGGGCCAAATAAATGAGGGCTGAGTAAGTAGCAGATGACCCCACCTATCCACCATTTTCGTATGTTCAACGTTCTGCCAAACACCCTGTATACATACATACATACCTCCTTAGCAGTCGGGCAAAAACTTACCCTGTAGATAGAGGTATGAGGAACACGGTGTACAGTTCACTCATCATCCATAGACAATGGAGAATCCTCCAACTAGATAGGTGTTGTGTGAAATCATTACAGGCAATGCTACAAATAATTTCACGGAAAACACGAATTTGACATTCAAAAGCGTTAGCTTTGCGTTGGTTTTGCCAACGCTTTTGAATGTCAAATACGTGTTTTCCAACTATTGCTAACATATTAATTTAATACTGTTTCTAATGGCACATTTATGCATCATAAACTATGAAAGCTGTCATTACGATTTTGTATGGAACGTGCACAAACGCGAATAGCGAATATATAATAATATATTAACGAGAACATTCTGCGGTAAATTAATACGTTGTTATTATGAATTTAATGTGTAAATTATGGAATGTTATTCAATAATTTTATGAATGATGATGAGACGAAATACATTCGCCTAAAATAAAGGTGTATGAGTTATGTGAAAATGTTTAAGACCTCTTTTTTCGTAAAGATTTAAATCGTTAGATTTGCCCTTACGTCGCGCGAAAAAGTGTCCATACTGCGAAGAGTGAGCCATTAAAAGTCAGGCGTCAGAAGTGTCAAACCGAAACAGAAGGCCGACCATTTTAAAACGCGGCAGGGCAAATCTACGATTGAAATCTTTGTTTTTTCGGAGAACAATTACCTATTGCCGATCTGTGTGACTCACAGAGCACGTGGTATTGTCAACACCAGTGGTTCCTAAAGTTGACTGGAGCGCGACCCACCTAACAAAAACTTCCGAATTCGGAACTCACCTCTTGGCTGTCATGGTGAAAAAAGGGGCATTCATAACTACATATACATATATGTGTATATGAATGAAGGACTGTTCAAATAAGAAAAAAATATTCAGTTAAAATAATACATTTTAATACTTAATTAAATCACTATAGCTTTAGCATCAACTTCAATTTTAATTTATTTAATTGCAATGAGTTTACATCCAATTTATTTCGGTATTTAGTTTTAATATTAATCATAGCTGAAAATCAATTTTTCAAGGTCCACCCAATATTCGCTACTTTGGGAACCACTGGTCTACACTATCTATACAAACTAAAAGTGTCTCAGTTAACTCGCAGTACGACAGAAATGACGTACACACGGCTACACATCAAGCTATAATTTTCCAGTATAAACTGACCTCGCATTGTACGGAAATCCTATACGACGCAAGATCAGCATAAATTGGAAATGTGTAGCTTGATGTGTAGCCGTGTGTACCTATAGAAACTGACGACTTTGAAGGCCGTCCATGACAGAATTTGTACGTTAAGCACTTTCGACGCCACGAAATGTATTAGTACTGTTGTCCCTTGGGACAATAGTACTCTCGTAGGGACCTGTCCCTAGACGCTGCTGTCTCGGCAAATCCGTGCTCTGCGGTATGAAAGCAGAAGTCTTGGGCTTAGGAGTTAGGATGTCTCAGGTTTCTGGCCAATCCACCATAGTTGGTGTTAAATAGTTAAAGGAACACTGACTGTCTCGAAAAAAAGTTAAAAAAAAATTTTTAACTTTTTTTCGAGACAGTCAGATTTCGACATACAATTCATTAAGTATCTTTGGTTGATGTAATTAGTAAATAATTTAAAAATAAAACCGGCCAAGTGCGTGTTAGACCACGCACAATGAAGGGTTCCGTAATTTGAATTTATCCCAAGAACAAAATTAACATTGTAGTGGAAAATCATTTTTTCCAATACATTCCAACTGCAAATGTAAGTTTGTACACACAATATTGAGAGATTTACCATGTTATTTTAAGACAGTAGAGTTCTTATAGGTTTTCCTGTATTCTATAAGTAAAGAACCATTCTCTCTATTTCTTCAAAATTGTAGGCTCAGTAGTTTCGGCCAATTTTCATCAATTTTCTTAAATATTTTTCTTTATTTTTAAAGATTTTTTTTTCTTATTTTGCTTTTCTTTTCTTTCTTATTTTTTTCTTTTTTATTCATTTTAAAATTATGAAAAAGAGATTCTCGCAATAAGCCCTTTCATTTGATATGTCACATGGTACGGTTTGCAGAACTTTTTTTTAAATTTTGTTCTTTGCCCCCAAAAGTGACCCCCATATTCAAAATTCATTTATTTACATTACACGTCCGTGTTTGGGTCACAGAAATACGTACATGTGTACGAAATTTCAAATTAATCGATTAATTAAATTCGGAGCAAATTGGCTGTGACAGACGGACAGACAGACACACGAGTGATCCTATAAGGCTTCCATTTTTTCCTTTTGAGGTACGAAACCCTAAAAAATTCTGCATATTTTATACCAGTCACACGGTCACTGTATGTTAAATGATTCTTTTTTAGATTCAATCACTGCACGGCACTGTATTTTAGTAATCTATAAAGGTGGTGATCACTAGATTACCACCTTATTAGATTACTAAAATACAGTGCCTTATTGGTCTAGTGGTGGCAAGCCCTTCTGCTGAGTATGAGGTCTTGGGTTAAATTCCTAGATCGGGCAAAATGTTATTGGGTTTGTCTAATGCTACGGCCGCATCTGCGTCTATCGTGACAAAGCAATGCGTGCCGAAGCTTCGTATGTTTTGCTCGTTAAAAAGTTATCGCGCTAATGCGGTGGTCACAGTAGCGGCTTCATAATTTTAACAAATTATCGTGCAATCCAAGATGGCTCTCCATTATTTTGACACAGCGTCTACGCAGTCCGGGAACAACAGTCGAAATGACCAACGCTAGTCCGACCACGCGCCACGCTTATTATGTACCGCCACCCGGGCGATAAGTGTTACGCAGCCCAATCTATCGCGACGATAACCGATAATGGTTGGTCACATCTGCGTGTATTGTATCACTGTGCGAAGCTTCGTCACAATAGACGCAGATGCGGCCCTAGCATAATTATCTGGAATTTCTCAGTAGCACTAGGCTCGCCCCCTATTACATGGGACTTAAACATAACTGGTGAAATGTTTGTGTACTTGCTACAGGGACACCTCTGCCCAACCCTTCGGGGAAATAAGGCGTGATGTTATGTGTTCTCAGTAGCAGTCCGGAGTCTGGATTTGTGCCCGGTTGATGGCATTAGGCTTGCCCCTTATAACATGAGACTTAAACATAACTGGCAAAATGAGGGTGTACTATAGAAACACCTCTTCCTAACCCTTCGGGGATTACAGGCGTGAAGTTATGTTATACTGTAATACACTTTACTCTCAATTATCGCTCTAAATAAAACTTTAATTCAAGGGAATTAAAGTTTTACTGAGAGCGATAATTGCGAAAACACTGTTGGGAGGAAAGCCTCCCAACAGTGTTTACTCCACATTTTATTATTGCAACAACGAACCTGTTTATTACTACTAAAATTTATTGCCACCGATAAATAATGTCATAATAAAAATTCAGAAATTAATTCGAAATAAAAAACTTAAGAGACATGATATAATTACGTCTTACAAGTACAAGATGATAATTTATAAGCACCTTTGGGTAGTTACATTAATTGAATGTCTTAAAACGGACTTTATTAAACTGCCATTACTGGCAACCCTGAGGGCTTAAGGCTGGGTGCACGCTGGCGACTTTTTGATCGTCAGTTGTTTCATTCGATGGTTGAATCCAAATTCAAATTCTAAGTATAAGACAATTTAACAATATTTTATAGAGTCAATCAATTACGTTGTCAAGCAGTCGAAAATATTATGAAGCAATAAATTTTCAATTTCCTTCAACATCCTTTGGATTGTGATTGTAAATGTGTTATGCAATGTTGGGCAGTGGGCACTTATGAAATGACAAAAGTTAGATGCACGGCTCCAATTGGTCAAAGTCAAATTCAAATCATTTATTTCAAATAGGCACATAAAAGGATCTTTAAACGTCAAAATTTACAGAGAAATATAATTGATTCTAGTTGGTATCACCGTTACTATTTCAAAAATGGTGTGGTCGTTTCCAGATAAATTAACTGTTATAATATGGTTTGCTAATTTTAAAATAATTGTATTTTACAATGTTTTCATATTACAGTGTTTGTTAATGGAAATAGCAGTTAAAAAAACAGCTAAGAAACAATTTGTCAAACTGCTATACATTTCTATTTTTGAACTAGGTATACCTACAACTCCCGTTCGGGCGCGTCCTAAGTGGAAAATCATATGGTTTCCAAAATGTATTAAAGGTATGCATTTCTCAAGTGAAATTACTTAGTGAAGTAAAACATGAAATTATTAGATAATTTAAATATAACGATGACTTTAGTGGAAACAAATTTTCTGTTTGACTCTTCCATGTCAAAGAGCGAAACTTCTTATATAAAATTCTCGTGTCACAATGTTAGTTACCTTACTCCTCCGAAACGGCTTTACTGATTTTTACCAAATTTTATATGCATATTCAGTAGGTCTGAGAATCGGCTACTATCTATTTTTCATACCCCTAAGTGATAAGGGTTGTCCACCCCAAACAAATAATTGGCAAAACAACGTTTGCCGGGGTCAGCTAGTTTTTCTATAATTTTACCTTGTCATTGAACATGGATACGAAGATTAAATTAAGTTAGATTTAGATTAACCGGCGAAATATGGTTTACTATAGGTACACTTGTGTATAACTCTTCGGGGTATACACGCATGATATTATATTACGTATAAAATAATAATTATTCCATACACTTATTATGTCTTTATTTAGGCATAATGTTAGTTATTAAGTATTGAATTGATTTTTTCGCATTTTTTGAGACGTCTTACCCCGCGCCCAATTTAAAAAGCGTTCGTCGCGCATATACACGACCGTTCGTACTATTTGTTCGGTGAAACTGAACTCGTGTTCGCGCCAACAGAGGGCGCTTTCTGGTATATCGAACAAAAAGTGACACATGCGCGCGATCGATCGCGTATTCGTGCGTCGAATGCTTTCAAACCACAAACAGGTGCGGTGTGACAGGTACAACAATTTTCATGAATTTTTAATAGAAATTATTACTAGAGTCGCATCGTCCCTGTTTGCTCAGCCTTTTTCGAGTTACTCGCAAATCAGTAAACACCTAAATTCAAAACTTATTAAAAATATCACCTACCTAAGTATGATAAATCGCAAGTACGATAAAACTGACACAAATTCAGCTCTAAAATAATAAATTGTCAATAATAAACCAATAAATTTTCCACACTGCAGAATAAATCTATGCTTGACAGCAATCGAGATTAAAAATATGATGGATTGCAATTCGATTTTTAAATGACAGCTCTATAACTTTTAGAATCGATATTATTACAACCATGTTGCTGAATCGATAATCGGTTCTCGATTAGCCATGTATCATGTTTTTTAAATGTGGAACGAATGCCCTTCGAATGTTTTCGTTCCTCGAGGCGACAAAAGTATTTAAGGTACAGTGCAGACATTTTTGAAGTCAAATATCTTAGTCGGCGATTTGATAAATTGGACGAGAATTGAGAGTGAAATTTCAAGGACGCTTCACGTTTAGGCACATTTCGTTACATGAGAGAAAAGAAAAATATAACTCTCTCTTTCTCTCACATTAAATCTCCCTTATTTTGGTGCGTAGTTGGCTACAACCCGCACTGGGCCCGTTTGGTAGATTACAGCCCCCTCCCTCTCGAGGAGAGGAGGCCTGTCCCAGCAGTGGGAACATTATAGGACTACCTTCCGCCAGCGGCTTCGCCCGCGTGATATCTTTATAAATTATAGCCTATGTTACTCAGTGATAATATAGCATTCTACTGGTGAAAGATTTTTTTAATTCGATCCAGTAGTTTTTGAGTTTACTTATTCATTACAAACAAACATACAAAAAACCAAATTTTTTCTATTTAAAATATTAGTTTAGATGTTAATCAGTGATAATGTAAGCATTCCTACTGGTGAAAAAATTTTTAAAATCGGTTCAGTAGTTTTTGAGTTTATTCATTACAAACAAACAAAAATAAAAAAACGATTTTTTTCTCTTTATAATATTAGTTTAGATGATTATGCATTATGCAATAGGCCTGCTCTCGAGCTCGGTCACACCTGATGGAAAACGATATGGGCCGATGCATGCCGCCGGGTCGCGGAAAAGTCCGAAAGGAATGTCGTGGCTTCTGGCAACATGGCACCTGAAGGAACACGAGTGGGTTTTAGTCAGTAAGAGTCTGACACGCCCTCCCGCTCCGCCCAGAGCGGGAGAAGTTATTTGATAATTTCACAACCAAAAAAAAAAAGGTTAACCGTGGAACGAGCGCGTCAAGAAGATGCCTGTAGGAGTTGCTTTAAAAATATACGGGTTTTATGTCACACTAGCTGCGCCCCGCGGTTTCACTTGCATAAGTTAATCCAGGTTATAAACTATCTGTGTGCCAAATTTCATCCAAATCTGTCAAGCTGTTTGAGCGTGAAGAAGAGACAAACATACACACACACACTCACAAACTTTCGCCTTTTTAATATTAGTGTGGTTACGCATAAGATCAACTGTTTCATGCTATGTCATTCTTGTCAAGACATTTAATGTATGTTGTGCGAGTTATTATTTATCTTTAATTAATTGAGGAAGTCTGGTACAAATTGCACAAGGTTTGTTATGGGTGGCCAGCCTTTGGCATGTTTCAGTATTTTATTGATTCAACAGTTGCAAAATACGTAAATATCCGTATCATGTTACTGGAGGTCAAAAGACGTCATAGTTGAAGTATAACCAATTTTTTTTTAAATTTATTTAAATAAAGAAGAAAAAAAATTAAAAATCATTGCTCAGTAGTGGGACAGTGTAGGCTAATTAAAAAAAAAAAGTGTGACACTCGGAGACTGCCGCGGTAAAGCTATTGCATAGCATTTGTAACCTCCATACTTCCTATTTGTCAACGCTACACTTGGGATGATGACGTGATGACATAAAACAAAAATTACGTTCCCATCCTTACATAACCGTACGGAACCGTCATTACATAGTAGGCGGAGTAGGGGGTGTTAGGTTTTATTTTCGTTACGTTACGGAATTTCTTGATTCGGTCGCCGCGCTCAAAGCCCGCGATAAAAGCTATGCAATAGCTTAAAAAAAAACGACGAAAAATGAAATAATGGTAAAACTAACGATGAACGTGTTTTTCAAGAAAAAGTGAAAAATAAAGCGAAATTGTTCCGATTTTTGCAATTCTGCGAAAAATCAGTAGTTAGTAAAACCACCCATGACGTTAACAATGGTCCTGCGACAAAAAAAAAATATGCAAAATATCCCTAGACGGTGTTGATGTGTGTGGTTGGGAAAAGGCTAGGCAGATTGATTCTTCTTTAAGATGCAAACCCAGTATGCATACTCCCTTAACAATATTTTTTTCCTTTTAGCTTCATCATCATCATCATTTCAGCCGAAAGACGTCCACTGCTGGACATAGGCCTCCCCCAAGCACCGCCACTTCGACCGATTCTGTGCTGATTCTGTCCTTTTAGCTTACATCGTTGTAATGCAGCCGTAGTAATGTAGATTAAAAACTAGACTATTAAACACTTGATTTACATAATTGCCTGAAGTACATCTTGCCTTTAATAGTAACTAGCCGATATGGTGATGCATGATAATTTTACACTTTTAAACCCTTAGCCGACATTGTCGTGATAGCCCGAAGGTTTACCGTTACCGAACCGTTTTTTGAGCATGAGGTTGGGGGTTCGGAATATAGGAAACACATAAGTGTTTAAAAAAAGTTGACGTGAAATCTTCTTTAGGCGCGATGGACATTTTGAGATGGGACTAAACCATTGATTTCGCAACACTGTAACGCAATTTACCGACACCGTGGAGTAAAAGACATCAACGCGTTGATTACCGCGGTGCGTGGAGTAAAAGACATCAACGCGTTGATTACCGCCGTGCCGGTATTGTGCCGGTTTTTTTTTCAAATTTTCGCTCCCGGTGTGCCACCACTTTTTTATTTAGTTTTATTTATTTTATATTTATTTATCTAGTTTTTATTTATTTATTTAGTGAAATAGACGATGATTTATAACGAAGGAGGAGCTCGTGGCTAAGTACTAACAGCCGCTCGGGTCGATCTGTCAGGTTAAGCTACGCTTGCCGGGGTTGGTCCGTGGATGGGTGACCATTTTCTACATACCGAGACTCCTCCGTGCCTCGGAAAGCACGTTAAGCCGTTGGTCCCGGCTGTCATTCGTGGATATTTGACAGTCGTCACGGGTCGTCAGAAGCCCGAAAGTCTGACAACCAGTTTTACCAAGGGGTATCGTATTACCCAGTTACTGGGTTGTGGAGGTCAGATAGGCAGTCGCTCCTTGTGAAATACTGGTATTCAGCTGCATCCGGTTAGACTGGAAGCCGACCCCAATATAATTGGGAAAAGGCTAGGCAGAACGGAATTTATTTATCTAGTTTTTATTTATTTATTTAGTGAAATAGACAATGATTTATAAGGAAAATGAACGCGTAAAATTTCATGAACAGACCTTTGGGTGTATAGATATTATGAAAAAACTACTGGATTTATCTACTCAAAATAAAATTATTTGTATTTTTCAGTAAATTATCTATTCCCTTCCTGTTTCTATTGTGTGATTTTAATACTATATAAGTTATTTATTTACGCCCAAAGATGAGTTAAAATTTGTGTTGAAATATGGATGTTTCGACGCTCATAACTTCCAAACCAATACTTTTTTCCCAATTCTGCTCCCATACAGGGCTAGATAATGACAAAGCAAATTGATATAATTTTTAGTTTTGAACGTAAACCGTCAAACAGACGAGTAATCACCATATTACGTTTGTATGGAAGAATGACTAATTAGGTAAATATTTTTCGTGCCAGCGAAACAAATAAATAAAATTGTGTAGGTATGTCAACCAAGAAAATAAATAGGTATCCATTTATGATTCAATATAAGTGCTTGTCAGTTGTGACTCATGGGTGAAAAGATAAGTGTTTGTTTGACAAATTATTGAATATAAGGAAATATTCACGAAGATTTATTCATTTATTTTTAGAATTAATGTTTGCAACTGTCAATTTTTTTTTTTTGCATATTCCAATCTAGTAGGTATGTTATAACTATGAATAGGGTCAATTTGTAATTTTTTAGCATCTGCTAATTGATAAAAATGCTTTGTTCATGTGTTACACATATACATGTAATAAATGTTAAAGAATTGGACCATTTGAATTAGATAATGAATGAATACACTTATTATAACATAACATCACGCCTTGTTTCCCCGAAGGATTGGGCAGAGGTGTCCCTGTAGCAGGTACACCCACATTTCGCCAGTTATGTTTAAGTCCCATGTAAAAGGGGGGGGCGAGCCTATAAAAAAAAACCAACTAATTAATGAATGATTAATTAATTATCTAATTCAAATGGTTCAATTCTCTTTAGCGTACGCACTACATCCGAGTCAATAACATGAATACATATGGCATTACTTAGGTATCAAAATTAATTAGTTGTAAACATGTTGTGTTTTTACAATGTAATTACTAAATACGTCATTATTATAATATTGTGGTCTATTGTAACTGGTAACACAGGTAATGCAATTAATAATTCATAAAATAATTTAATAAATTTCGCGCCCATTATAATTCCGTGGCTCGTAAATGTTGTAAATTATATATTTTTGGTTTGTGGTTTTCCTGGAATACCGAGAATATATACTGGCAATTTTTATATGAATGGAAAATGTTTGTCATTGAGTTGAAATAGAGGCTTCATTGCTAAAGCATTCTTGAAGGGTCGTGGGTTTATAATAACAGCTGCACGGGTCGATTGAAGGTTAAGCTATGCTTTCTGAGGTCGGTCCGTGGATGGGTGACCATCTATAACATATCGAGTCCCTTCCTTGCCTCGAAAAGCCTGTTAATCCGTTGGTCCCGACTGTCATTTGTAGATCTTTGACAGTCGTGACGGGTAGTCAGAAGCCCGAAAATGTGACAACCAGTCTTATCAAGGGGTATCGTATTACCCAGTAACTGGGTTGTGGAGGTCAGATAGGCAGTCTTTCCATGTAAAATTCTGGTATTCAGCTGTATCAGGATAGACTGGAAGTCGACCCCAACATAGTTGGAAAAAGGCTAGGCAGATTATGATGATGCGAGGTTTCATTCAGTCACCAACGCACTTGCCAAGTATGGTAATTATTAATTCATTAAAATCCACATCAGATTAAACTTACTAGGGATTTATTTAAAAGAGGGTAGAATCAGAAAGTTGGCAACGACCGTCGTAAATAGCTGTCAAATATTTTGCTGTTTTGATAAATTTTTCAATATGTATTACTAAATTAATTAAATTACGAAAAATCTCTCTGCAGTACACTAAAATAATAATTATGTAATGCAATAATTAATATTGTAACAATAAACATTTTTTGGAGACTTTTCAAATGCTGTTGTCTAAAATTTAGTGGATTGACATACTAATTACGTTAGCTGCAATCGGAGGATTAAAAAAACCAAAAATGATTTAACTAAATTTAATTCCTAAACTAATATTTACAAACTTAAACCTATGAATGATGATTCTAGTTCGAAGTGGGAAATTAGAATGATCATCCTTACAATTTATTGAACAACCATAACTTGCGGAATCGATTGTCGTCATAGGTGCATCAGCGATTATAGAAACTAATAAGGTCAGCGCGAATGCAACATCAGCGACCTTCATCTCGTAGTAGCGCTATGTAATTAACTTCCGGAATCGTTTGACGTCATAGGTGCATCAGCGATTATAGAAACTAATAAGGTCAGCGCGAATGCAACATCAGCGACCTTCATCTCGTAGTAGCGCTATGTAATTAACTTCCGGAATCGTTTGACGTCATAGGTGCATCAGCGATTATAGAAATTAATAAGGTTAGCGTGGATGCAACATCAGCGACCTTGATATAGTAGCGCTATGTAATTTACTTATGCTACCGAAAAGCTCGGCGAACCCAGGGGTATGTAATTTGATATGGGGGGATATTCTAGTCTCTGACAAAGCTACGATATCAATAGAAAGCTCGCTTACCAGGTCCAACAGTTCCGTGATTTTGGAGCGAATGCCGTCGGCATTCCAGTAGAGTATACGTACATTTTGTGTGCTACACATATTTACCAAGATGTCAGTTCCCACATTTAAAAAACGTTCGTATTCTAATCTCAGTCTGAATCCGTCAAAAATATCTATAATTTACCTAAATTGACAAGTTTTTGACATTGATTCTCGTTTTTCCTTCAGAAAAGAAGAATGATTATTGTGTAAGTAAACCACTAACTATTCTTGTAACTGATTTGATAACATAAAAAACTTAACCAATAAAACACAGTTAAACATAACTATAGTTAGTTTATGCACCCTCATAACATGAAAACTTGTTAAAATTAATGGCCAGACTCAAATTAAAGTTGGTCACGTTATTCAGGAAAATGTATGTACGTTAAAATTGTTTGTTCGTCTATTTATACAATATTGTTATGTAACTGCTGGGCACGTGGCTCGGTTTGTGAATAAGATTATAAAATCATGATGTAACACGCTTTTTTTGTATTTATAAGTTCTTTCATTCATTATTATTATGATGCTTTGTCTGTTTGATTGTGTTAGTGATAAGGGCATTATAACTTGAGTGTTACTGATCCAATTTTAAAAAACCGGCCAAGTGCATATCGGACCACGCACAATGTAGGGTTCCGTAGTTGGAGTGAATTTATCCCAAGAACAAACTTAACTTTGTAGTTGAGAAACATGTTCTCCGATACATTCTGTATGGGAGAACATGTTTTTACAACCACAAATCTAAGTTGGTCGATTATTACTCGTTAACTTGTAAAGCCTACTCAGCTGTGATAGTTTTTCTTTTAAATTCGTTACATAAGCTACTGTTGTGAATTTTTTCACATATGTGAAACCAACCATTTAGCTGGCAGGGGGGGGACACACACTTGACTCTAACAAAAAATTTCACCTTAAAGCTTAATATTTCGCAAACGGATCTCTGAATTAAAAAATGGTTGTAACATACTCACAATATTTTTGAAAGACCTTTCCAATGATACCACACATGGTGGGATAAAAAAATAAAAAATAAACATCATCACTTTAAGTGTATGGGAGGTACCCTAAAAAAAAAATTTTTCATAATTTTGTTTTACCACTTTGTCGGCATAATTTTTTTTTTTTTTTTTTTTTTTTTTTTAATTAATAAAAAAATTCCATGTCGCTCCCGTAAATATTTTGTTAAGTTACGCGACTCTAATAAAACAATTATTAATTTAATCAAATAATACAATTATTAACGTTATCGAGTGGAGCACCAGGAATAGTCTACCATTTAATGAAAAAAAAATGCCGAGTTATGACCTACGCTAGAACTAAGACCCCCATTCAACACAGTTATCGAATACTGGACACTACGCTGACAAGAGTCCATGAGATGCGTGATCTCGGTGTGACTTTTGACCCTCGCCTTAATTTTAGGGAACATATCGTGTCCATGATGAAAGCTGCTAACAGAACTCTCGGTTTTATCATGCGTCAAACTTACAAGTTTCAGGATTGTAGACCGGCAATCATGCTATACAATGCCTACGTTCACAGCCGATTAGAGTATAATGCTCTCATTTGGGACCCGTACGAGGCCAAGTACAAAAACATGATAGAAAAAATACACAAGAAGTTCTGCCGCTACATATACAAGAAGAAGTATGGGTACTACCCATTTCTCTATCCTTCGCTTTTTGTAACGGGTATGCTCGGACTCGACACTCTAGAGCTGAGAAGGAGCTTGCAAGCAATTATACACTTTTACCATTTACTTACCAATAAAATCGACAATCCCTCAGCACTGAGAGATATAAGCTTAAACGTCCCAATGGGAGCCATGCGGGGTGCGGGGGAGCACGGTTTGCGTCGGCGGCGGCCCCTGCTGGCGGTGGCTGGCTCCCGCACCCGTGCCACAAGAAATGCAACTACGCGACGTACTCTTACGCTCCTCAACTCGATCGTACTTACTCAAGATGTGGACCTATTCACTGACAAACTGTGCAAAATTAGTAATAGTAATTTTATTTCTCTCAAAAAGGTACAAATTCGGTACATGGTATACTAGGTTACAGGCAGATTCAAACCTTTGTGAGAGCTGGAGTCTATACTGGGTTCGGACCTGTATGACAGATCTCCAGGCTCACACTCTTAAAATTACAACATTAAATTGCACTTACGTACTATGTAGCGTTGTGTGAGGTCTCAACCGTAATTAATCACAATTAGTAAGTTACTAACCACATCACTAGAAACGTGGCACAACACTAATTTCCTAAGGTCGCTCTGCGATTTCGACTTCCGCTGGCTTACATAAAGGAAGGTATTCCTTGATTATCAGGATTACTTGTGCCCCGATCTAGGGGCTCTTTGTACGGGTTGAAGACACCACTTACCCAATTCTGCACGTTGCTCGCATGCGTGGCTAACTGCACGCTACTGAGGTCCGACGTCCGGCCTGCCTGCCTGCAGCCTACCGCTGGGAGCCTGAGCTGTCAGGCGACCTCCACGGCTACTGACTACGTACTACCACGTGCCAGGGCCGTCCGGCCTGCTACGGAGCCTGTGCTGAGCAGGCCCCCCGAATCTACCACGTGCTACCAAGGACGGTACCCTTCCCATTTTACTGTGTTAGTGCTCGGAACAAATCAGTGTGACCTTACCGCGACCTAGCCGTGTACCTTCTACATACTAGTGTTAAAAATATATGTACTAACTTGTCTAGCTGTTTTACTTTCTACTACTAAACCGTTAACGGCCTGCGCAGCCTACCCTGCGCAGCCCTACCTGTTACAACTACATACAATATTAAAGCTCCAAGTAATGAGAGGAAGGGAATTAATTTAAAAACAAAAGATGTGCTATGTGTGTCTTGGAGGTTGTGTGTCCGTGAGTGCAATATAAGTCCTAGCGCCCAGCACCCACGAAGAGCACTGTGCGCGAGCACCTACTTGCCCGAGAGTGTGTGTGTGTGTGTCTGTGTGTGGTTATTATATCTGCGGTAAATGTCCACCTCACATAATGTCATGCAGGCTAACTCATCGAAGCTGTATTCATTATAAGTTAGTAGTTAAGCATTAGTATTTAATAATATAATATGTTAAGCTCAAATTGTATCTGTATGCGTATATTACGAAATGTAACGTATTTGTAGACGCCTTGGGTTGACCTGTTAATTCTACAAAATGTTCAATATATAAATTAATTAATTAAAGAACTTTACGGTGGAACAATTACCGGTGTCGCGTCGCGCCTTTTAGCGGGAGCCTTAACTTACCAACCTAATCTAAGAAATAAATAAATAAATTACTGCGTCAATTGGAAAAGTGATTCTCAAATTATAAGGGCGCAAACTGACAGACTGATCATATAGTTTTATTTAAAAAAAGCTGCGCTCTGCGCATCTCCTCCGCATTTGTTACGTGCACAGCCAAAGTATAGAACTCTCTGCCAGCATCTGTATTCTCTTCCACATAAAATCCGTCGGCCTTCAAAGCAAGAGTGAACAGGCATCTTCTGGGCACGCTCGTTTCATGCCGACCCTGACGACCCCATTACCCTCCTCCAGGAGAGCAGTAGGGAAACCAGCACAGTGTACAAAAACAGACGCCTCTCGTCATTCCGACCTCGCCGCCGAGGTCCTTTGCGATCGCGACCGCGTCCCCGAGTAAATGATACTGCCCCCCGACCCTTGCTCGATTACGAGGTGCCAGCAGTTGTTGCAGCTGAGCACGTAGCTTTAAATTCCCTGATTAATAATCATGATCAAAACTTTGATCCAGCCCGTCCCATCCTTGATGTCCCTCCGGTTGACGCCCTAAGCCGAGGTTCGTACCCTACAGGGGGTGCCATTAGCGAGCGTTCACCTAGTTTTAATCAGCATAGGTAAAAAGTGTAGTAGCTTAAGGCACCCACAGGAAAGCCCGGTTAAGTAGTCATGATCTCAGAGGTCAACCACGAGATGCCCTACAAAAAAAAAAAAGCTCGTTCCATCATGGACCTCGCTCGTCCATCGCTATCCATCTGGTGAGATCCAGCACTTTAATTGTGTAACTCACGGTCAATCATAATCTGAATCATTTTGAAGGATATTGCTAATCCATTGCTTCATATGTTCGAAAAATTTGTCTGCTCAACAACGTAAATAATGCAATGAATGTTGTTGAATTGTCAAAATTAAACAAAATGTGATTGATCGTGTTTTACGCAATTAGGATGCTGGTCAAGAGCAGGCCCATATTGCAAACAAAACAAAAAAACTTAAGGCGACGATAACCGACTTTTAATGATTTTATACTGAAGAAGACGTCTAAACGAGTAGTGTTAGTGATTTGGAAAAAATATGTGTTATATTGCGTAGTAAAATTTGTAAAGTTATGTCTAACGCGGATAAAAAACTGAGAATCATGCAAAATCTATCGAGCATATTTTTCTGAAACCTTCACCATTTTAAAGATAATTTTTTATTGATATTTTATTATACATATTTTATTAAATCATATTTTGTTTTATGTATAATAAATTAATAATGCGTCTAATTTGGGACAGTGCTCCTTGATGGACGAGTCCTATTACTGGTTGGTCGTAGGACGCATTACGTGAGCTCAGTACAGAACATGCAAGCTAACCATTCAAGGTCACTGTCATACAGGGTTACTGGTAACTCGACGTATTCCTTGCAGGACGTCATAGTAGGGTTAAAATGCAACAAATTAAGCCACCAAATGTTCTACCGAAATTCAGTAGTTTTTGAATTAGTTAAGAGTTTTAGTTTTTTTATGAAAAATACTAAATCAAAAACGATTTTCATAATGTAGTCCATGATTTTGTATTAATTTTCATACCTTTTTGGATAGCTGATAAGACAAGGATATTTTCTTAGTAATTTGTACACCAGGTGTAGCATTTTTTTTGCACTAGACTACATTTTTTATGAAGTAATAGCAAAAATTACAAAAAATTAAATGTTTGGTTAGTGATATTTGCCAAAGTTTTAGGCATTATTGAACTTTTAATTATTAACAAAGATCTGCTATGGCGTCAACTATGATAATAACTTAAATTTCAGTACAGTCGCGCCGTAAATCATTTTTAAATTGGTTTCAAATGATTTAATCTGGGATTTTTCATAAAAAAACTAAAACTTTTAACTAATTCAAAAACTACTGAATTTCGGTAGAACATTTGGTGGCTTAATTTGTTGCATTTTAACCCTACTATGACGTCCTGCACGCATAGCATGACCACCGTAGAAACGGGTTTTGTCGACGGAAGAATAGACAAAATGACAGATTGTGATTGTTTATCTGTCATTTAGTCTATTCTTCCGTCAACATAACCCGTTTCTACGGTGGTCATGCTACGCGTGCTGCAAGGAATACGTCGAGTTACCAGTAACCCTGTATATCTGCGTCTTAAATATAAAAAGAAAGCTTCAATAAAAATAATGAAAGAAAAAAGTACAAGTAAAGCCGAGTCATTCTATACGTTTTCGAAAATAAAAGTTTATGCGTCCTGACTTGTTACGAATTAATTGATATCGAAGAGCTAATTATTACAAACATGAGTAATGGTGCTCGTTATGGTGGCTATTTTTACATACATTCATGTTGTTTTGTGTAGTAAAAGTGTTTGTTATTTTTCCTATGAATAAACCGGCTTACATTCTTCACATTTTTGAGTTCCGAATAGAATCGTATTCGATTTGAATAATATTATTATTGTTTGTCTTTGCTTCGAATCAAACGTTCGATTCAGAATTCGATAAAGTGTATATTTGGCCTTATTTTCAGTAAAAAAAATTGTTTGGTATCTCTGATTTTTTCGTTCGAGAAATTGTATCTTTTCAAGTTCAGTATCGTGTCCGGTATCATCATGATCTCAATCCCAAAACGCAATGTGTCTTCTTTTATGAGAAGTGCCCTTTTCCTTGCAATAGGTCAATTACAAGCTCATTTCTTTTAAACTTTATCATTGTAACATTTCATATGGTTTTATGTTTATCAATCTGCCTAGCCTTTTCCCAACTATATTAGGGTTTGGTAACCGGATGCAGCTGAATATCAGTATTTGACAAGGAGCGACTGCCTATCTGACCTCTATAACCCAGTAACTAGCTAATATAATACCCCTTAGTAAGACTGGTTGTCAGAGTTTAGGGCTTCTGACGACCCGTAACGACTGTCAAAGAGCAACGAATGACAGCCGGGACCAACGGCTTAACATGCTTTCCGAGGCACGGAGGAGTCTCGGTATGTAATCAGCAAAAATAATTCGCTTTATCAAGGTATCTGGCATTCGAATATGACTTTTTAATTTAATTTGTTATTTCTTCGTTTATGGCTACTGAATTAATTAGTTTTTTGTAGTCTAAATTTCAAGATACAGTGAGCGTAAAGGCTCCCGCAGACAAGAAAGACGCGACACCGGAATAACAATTTTCGTGAAGTTTTCATAGAAATTGTTCCACCAGAGTCGCGGCACGCCTGTCTGCGGAGCCTTAAAGATAAAATACTCCTTCTTTCTTTGTAGGTAGGTATAAGAAGAGACCTTTGTCCTATAACAGGACAGATATAGGGACATTTTAGCAAATTTACTGCATCCTTCAATAATAATTCACATGATTTTATCTTCTTAATAAGCAGAAATACTCGCTTAATCAAGGTCTACTCTCAATATCTAATACTGTCTGACTATTTTCTTAATATCCCTCGGGAATCATCGCATTTCCGAATACAAACGAATGCAAATTTCTATTTCCATCAATTATTAGATTTATTGTGTATAATAAATATTTTGAATTCAGAACTAAGTACTTACTGCTTCATTGGTCAAGTGTTCGCAAGCGCTACTGTTGAGCATGAGGTCCTGGGCTCGATACTCGGGTCGGGCAAAGTGTTATTGGGTTTTTCTATCTGGAATTTCTCAGTACCAGCCCGGAGTTTGGATTTGTGCCCGGTTGATAGCAATAGGCTCGCCCCCTATTTACATGGGACTTAAACATAACTGGCGAAATGTGAGTGTACCTACTACAGGTACACCTCTGCCCAACCCTTCGGGGAAACAAGGCGTGATGTTATGTAACTAAGTAGTTTGTTATTGTTTAGTTTTGATTTCCATGTGAACTATATAGAGCTGTAAAACTATTTTCGTGCCTGTAACTTTAGCAGCTTTCCTCCCATTTTTTAAAATAAATTACATTAAGTTGAAGGAGTATTAACGACTCTATATACTTCCAAAACGATTGAGAGCGTCCGATGTGCACCAAGTGCAAAGGACAACTGATAGAAATCTGACGACTGACGAAATACGAAGTTTGCCGAAGGACATTAAGAAAATAGTTATGCTGTACTTGTATTGAGTTTAAGTACCAAAAACCCGTTTATTTTTAATATCACACAGACATACCAACATTCCCGTTAAATATTTATGTTCATACGTTCTCTTTCACACGATCCTGTAATTATACGTTTAAAAATCGAACAGAAGCAACGATTATTATCATACAGAAGTCCAATGGTTCTTAATTCAATCTTTGTTAAAACGGTAACACCCACCAATAATCAAGAAAGACGTAAGTAACAATAAAAAGTTACAAGCAAAACGCGCCCTTGCTGCAAATAAAATATTTAAAAAAAGAGCGAAAATTGAATGGTTTGTTTTGTAAGAACAAGAATTCTTGACATTTGCGTCGTTGCAGCCTTGCTTCCGCTTTGTCCTAAGCGACAAATTTAAGCTGCACTATTTCGAACCTTGAGTAAGGAAAATAGGGTTTATTTTTGGTTGTTTCAAGGGCGATCATTTATTGTTTCTTTGGGTCATAATACCACCCATTTTCTCGTCAATGAACAGGCGCCAGGGACCAGTTTGACCGGTCTTGCGCACTTAACTTCGAATTGAAAATGTTGGAAGAGCAATGTAACTTAATAAATGATTAATTACTTAGTCTGTTTTAATAAGTACTAGCTGTTGCCCGCGACTTCGTATGCGATCTAGGATGTAAAGTAGCCTATGTCCTTCTCTACGTCATGGTATACCCATATGCCAAATTTCATCCAAATCCGTTCAGTTGTTTTAGCGTGAAAGCGTAACAAACAAACAAACAAACTGACTTTCGCTTTTATAATATTAGTTAGGCTTAGGATTTGTAACTACTGGATAAAAAAAGACACTTTAGTTGTGTTTAACGCAATAATATATCGATTTTTGAAAGGCTAATTGAGCTAAGCGACATTTTATAAAACTTGCAGAAGGACGGATTAAAGTTTTTTTTTTTGGAAAAAAAAATCATCAAAAAGCAACTATTTGATAAACTTTTATTTATTTAATCAATTAATCATAATAAGATCTTATTATGATTAAAAAAAAATAACTATGATCCGTCTTCCTGCAAGTTTTACAAAATGTCGCTTAGATCAATTAGCCTTTCAACCGTCGATATGTATTTTGTTTTTGTTTTGATTGACAAAAATAATCTGTCATTATTTGTTATGTATTACGTTATGAAACCATAAAAACCATTTCAAGCTTGTTTATATCCTCAATATTTTTCCTTAAAAAAACATAAAACAAGCAAAACCATCGCCATGTAAACATCGATAACAGAATTCCGAACATAAAACCGCACACGGAACAATAAAAAACACAAAAAACAGAAATCATAATGTCAAAACCACAAACCAACGTTCGCAGCACAAATTGGTAAAATATTCCAAATACCTAACCATCATAGAGAGGTTCCATCTTTTATCATTTTTCCCACATTTCTGGGACACGGGATCGTTCTGAGATATTTATATACAGGCTTATAAACAACCTGATATATATTTTTAGGGTTCCGTACCCAAAGGGTGCCCACCGGACCCTATTACTAAGGCTCCGTTGTCCGTCCGTCTGTTGCAGGGCTGTATCTTTTGAACCGTAATAGGTAGACTAGACACTTGAAGTTTTTGCAGATAGTGTGTAATAAATACTATGGCCGTTTTATCAGTGAGTAGTAAAAATAAAATATAGGTGAAAATTAAAACCGCCCAAGTGCGTGTCGGACCACGCACAATGAAGGGTTCCGTAGTTGGGATGAATTTATCCCAAGAACAAACTTAACTTTGTAGTTGAAAAACATGTTCTCCCATACATTCTGTATGGGAGAACATGTTTTTGCAACCGCAAATGTAAGTTGGTTGATTATTACTCGTTAACTTGTAAAGCCTACTTATACTCCGTTTGAAATAAGATTAGACATTTAAACAAACCTTTTTTACAGTCCGTTCAACCGTTTTTGACTTCTATTGCGTAGGCATAAGGATGGCATTAAAAGCAAAAAAAGTGGTTACAAACCAACTGTTTACTGCAGCTGCTATTTGTCATGCCACCAACGCAATAGAAGTCAAAATCGGTTGAACGGACTGTAAAAAAGGTTTAGTTAAAAGTCTAAACTTATTTCAAATGGAGTATAGCTGTGATAGTTTTCCTTTTAATTTCGTAATATATGCTACTGCCGTGAATTTTTTCACATACCCAAAAACCAACCATTAAGCTTGTAGGTGGGGGGCACACTTGACTCTAACAAAAATTAGCACTTTAAAGCTTAATATTTCGAAAACGGATCCCTAAATCCAAAAATGGTTTTAGCAAACTCACAATATTTTTAAACGAACTTTTCAACGACACCCCACACTATGGGATTATTGAGAGAAAAACAAATCATCCTCACTTTACGTCTAGGGGAGGTACACGAAAAAAAAAAAAAACATGATTTTATTATTTATTTCACTTTGATTTTATTATCACTTTGTTGGCGTGATTAATATGTATACCCATGCCAAATTACAGCTTTCTAGTACAAAGCGTCCCTGAGATAAGCCGCGGACAGACAGACAGACGGACAGACAGACAGACAGACAGAGAGATAGACGGACAGACAGACAGACGGACATGACGAAACTATAAGAGTTCCTTGTTTACTACGGAACCCTAAAAAGGGCCTTATACAAGAAACTGGTTTTTTCGACGTGTTGTGCTCGATCTTAATAATTGTACGGTGGTATGAAACCCTTCGTGTGCGAGTCCGGCTTGCACTTGGTTGGTTTTTTCTACTGTTCGGATTTACCCCGGAGCGGGTAAGGCGCCGACATTTTTTGCGAAGTAAAGTTTAAGATGGACGCCAGAACGTTTTTCTTTTTCTATTTTTCGGTTAACACTTTGTACATAATAAATAAATTAATGTGGTTTGTTAAAAGGAGATTATTTTGCTAATAATCTTATTACGAGGGATAATCCTGAAAGATTTTGGTACTGATGTAAATCTTGTTTTGATTATTTAGTGGTATGAGGAACAGGGTGTAAACTTCACTCATCATCATCATCATTAGCCTATAAATTTCCCACTGCTGGGACACAGGCCTCCTCTCTGTGAGAGGGAGTGGGCCGTAATCCACCACGCGGGCCCAGTGCGGGTTGGTAGATGTCACATGTCTTCGAATTTTCGGTTCTAGGACATGCCGGTTTCCTCACGATGTTCACTCATCAAACTTCACTCATCCACCATAGAAAAGGGAGAATCCTCCGACCAGACAGGTGTTGTGTCTGGCGGGCAACTGCCCATCGGTTTGAAGTTGAAATCTTGTATGTATGTCGATCGCTCGGTAAACTCTAACTGCGCGATGCAGGATTTGTGTGACGTCATGTCTATGATGCGTAGTTCGTATGTGGCGGTGTAACCGCTACAATTCTATGGCTGAAACATTTAGCTCTAAGTGGGATTTTTGAAGTTTTAATAGTCCTCCAGACTGTTTTTCGGCCTTGATGGCCAATCTTAACAGAGACCAGCCTTCGGCACGGGAGATATTATAGTGCAGGCGTGTGTGCGCAGACACAGGTGTACTTTCTCTTCCCTCACTCTCATATTCCGATGGGACGGCAATCCGACACGACCGGAGAGAGATCAGGTGCAGGACAACGGCTTAACGTGCTTTCCGAGGCACGGGGATATTACACCGCCAGTTTCCAAACTCCGGGCTAAAATTGAAGACAAAATAGAAATAAAATTGTAGGATGAGTCAAGAGTAGGCCCATCTCGCAATTTGCTGTTTTTTTTTTAACTTATGAGGTTACCTGATTACAATCCAGATTTGCACTAAAGCTGATATGGAAAGATATCTGTCTAAAATAACTTTACGCTATAGCAAAGGCTTCGCAGTATTTGCTAAACATAGATAAACTTGAAGTTAATATTATTCACAATGCAAAAACATTTCAAAATTAATTTAAAATAACGCAACACGGGCCCCAAAGATACAGGCACTGCCTAGATTGGTGACCTGTTCAAATAACCGTGTTAATTATTTATCTAGTTACAGTAAGTATACATTATTGAGTTACATTTTGTAACAGTGTAAATATAAAATAATTTTTTATTTTATACTAGAAAATCAATAACCAATAGCAGCAGTGATAGCCTAGTGGTGTGACCGTCTGACTGCTCAGTCATAGGTTCGAGTTCTAACCCAAGGAACGCACCTCTGACTTTTTGGGTTCATGTGCTTATTGTATAATTATCACTTGCTCAAAAAAGGTGAAGGAAAACATCGTGACGAAACCGGCATGCCTGAGCGATATTTCTCGACGGTATGTGAAGCTAAGTCAGAAGCCCAGGGGCGGCTTTATAACTCTGACACCAGGTTAGTCACGAACCACACGAAAAGAAGAATAATCAATACATTTCTTATCCACCTCAACGAATCTAAGTCGATTCTTTTCCTACCATGTCGGCGGCTAACTTCAACGTAAGCGTTAACGATATCAGTTGATACAATCAAAACATCTGCCTTACCTCAGTAATTAACGTATTAATAAAGAAACCGGACCGATTAAAAATGCGACCATTTTGGTACCTTCGAGAAGATTTATTAGGTACTTTTGGTTTTATTGGTTACGTGGCTTCAAGATGGTAGTTCTCTATTGGGACTTATAAAGGACTGCATTAGAATTGAATCTAATGCTGCGGTCCCACCGCCCGCTTTCTCACAGGCCAGATCGGGTCAGGCCAGGCCGACAGGCTTTCGAACCGTCGATCCGATGAGGCCTGTGGTGGGAATGCTTGGCACTGGAAGCGAGAAGCATTGGTTACGTTGCTTCAAGATGGTAGTTCTCTATTGGGACTTATAAAGGAGTGTATTAGAATTGAATGTAATGCTGCGGTGCCACCGCCCGCTGTCTCACAGGCCAGATCGCGCCAGGCCAGGCCGACAGGCTTTTGGAACCGTCGATCTGATGAGGCCTGTGGTGAGAATGCTTGGCACGTGAAGCGAGAAGCATTGGTTACGTTGCTTCAAGATGGTAGTTCTCCATTGGGACTTATAAAGGAGTGCATTAGAAGTTAATCTAATGCTGCGGTCCCACCGCCCGCTGTCTCACAGGCCAGACCGCGCCAAGGCAGGCCGACAGGCTGTGGGAACCGTCGCGTCGATCTGATGAGGCCTGTGGTGGGAATACCTTGCACAAGCAGCGACACTGACGTGTCAATCCAATACACTGTATCTCGAGTTAGTGTTTTGCCTTAATAGCGCTCATTCGATTATTTCGAGGCAGTTACATATCCCTATATTCATTTTATTTTATTTTATAGTATATAGAAGGAGATATGAGCACATACAAAACACTGTATTTTAATTATATGTATGGTTTAAAAAGTTTTAAAATTCCTTTTCACGAAATAGGTATTTCTGAGATAGTCTTTTGGATTGACACGTCAGCAGGCCTTAACAGGCGTGGCCGCGTGCCAGGCCGCGACAGGCCTCGACAGGCCGTGGGACTGCGGCTAGAGTGACGTTACTAAAGGTAGTGTGTAAATCTAAGTATAAATAGACTATGTCCACCTTTTGTATTGTTTTTTGAAAAGATGATGGCGCGCATACGCTCAACAAAACAGTTCCAAACTTGTTTTAGTCGAAGTTGTCAAAAACAGTTATGAACATATAACACAATTTAAAAATGTCCTGTCTATGGCAGAAAATCTATTTTGACCCGCGCGATACGCGCTGCCTAGTCTTATAAATACGCCGGGTGCGCACAGGGCTGTCAAACCAGCTACCATCTTGCTGTCTGTCTAACTTATATTTTCACCACGCCATGAGCTTCTGATCTAGGAATATTTGAAGGACTTTAAGACGAGATTTGCGACAGTTAGGGCTGACGCACATAAAAACGTTGCGACGGCGACGCCGCATCGCAAAAATTTACGACGACTCTCTAGGATTTTCTTCAGGAAATGCCCGATGCTTTTGCGTTGCGACATCGCAATGCTTTTATGTGTGTCGGTCATTAGAGACTGTTTACACGATACGTTGCGGCGCCGTACCATAACAATTTCGCCAAATTGACGGTCACACGTGTGTTGCGGCGCCGTAACGTAGATACGCCGCAGCGGCGCCGCACCGCAAGGAGTTCGTAGCATTGGCGGTTACACAATGAGACTGACCGGTGTCGCTTCAGGGGCGTCGCAATGCGTACACCCCTCCCCACCTCGTCTCGCAGGCAGCAAGTCCGGCGTACCTACTCGCGGTCGCGGTGTGGCATACCATGGATATTTGTATGTGGGACGCCGCATCGATACCGTTTCGGCACCGCGCCGCCGCCATAATGCATCTTGTGCATCGGCCCTTACTGCAAAGCGGAATCACTTTGCAAATAATTCCCTTTTACGGATCCTTCAGAATGAGACTTAAATAAAGTAGATTCATGTCTTTTGTAGAGGTGTTACAGACAGGCGAAATTAAGAATTCTTAAAGGTTTTTCATTAAAGTGGTCTATTTTTCACCCCTAAATTTTTAAAATTATCTATTGCTATTTAAGTTTATTAAAATGAACTGTACATAAATAACAATTTGTTTGTGCAGGATAAACAATTTTTTTACCTTTTTGAAGTGAAAACTTCTTTGGGCGCGTTGGGCATTTTTGAGATGGGAAAAAACAATTGAACTGGCGACACAGTTACAGACACTTTATTTTTGTAAACGCGTCTGTGCTCTTTATTTAGATAAGGTTACGAACCAATGTTCTATACAAGTATTTTTCTTCCACCAAGGCGAACTTGTTCAAGTTTTTACTTCCGTCGGCACTCCCGGAGTGCCACTGATTTTTTTTTCTTTTATGTATGTACAATACTATAACATAAACCTTTAAACGAGCAATTCTTGTATATATGTCACGGCTAAAACCCGAAGTGCGGCTACACCTAGTATTAGCCGGCTACAACTAGGTGCGGCCTGTAGCAGTTGGTTAAATTTAGTTGTAGCAAATGAAAATGGTTGAAGAGTAGGTTAGGTTAGGTTAGAACTGTGACCACATAACACACCGCACGAGCCGAGCGAGCGAAGCGAGCGGTGCCGCGGTAGCGGCCGGCGAGTGCCAGGGTCCATTTAGGCAAGTTTAACTAACTGCTACCGACCGCACCTAGTTATAGCCGGCTAAATCTAGGTGTAGCCGCACTTCGGGTTTTAGCCGTAACATATACATTATAATCTGAATCTCGGAAACGGCTCCAACGATTTTCATGAAATTTAGTATGCAGGGGGTTTCGGGGGCGATAAATCGATCAGGGTTGTAACGGATGTCGTATAACGGATGAGGATGCGGATGAGGATATCGAGATAATCGGTTTTGAGGATGCGGATGAGGATACGGATATTGGAAAATTCGTTATTGAGGATGCGGATGCAGATGTCGTATGAAAAATAGCCCTTGTTTTGACACCTGACACCACAATCATGCCACCACTGTCACGTGCGAATTCAGGCAATAGAAACGCGTCACTCACACTCTGGCCCGCACATTAAGCTCGAGGAAGTTTAAAAAAAAATACTATTTGAGTGAACAACGTAGGTAGGGTCACATCCCCATAAAAATTATGAGGATGCGGAGCTTTTAAAATCAAAACTTGAGGAAGCGGATTGCGGATATTAAAATTTATGCGGATGCTCCGCAGTTGCGGATGCGGATACGGATATCCGTAACATCCCTGAAATCGATCTAGATAGGTTTCATTTTTAGAAAACATCCGTTGTTCAAAAAAGATAACCTGTCATCCAGATATTGTCAATTATAAATATGTAAAAGGATCTTTTGGCGCTTGAGTGATGTTGACGAAGGGCGCGGAAACATTTAATGAAATTGTTTTGTAAAATGTCACCTGACATGTATTAAAAAAATAAAATGGCGGCGTTCGTTCCGTTTTTAGCGATGTGCCAAAAACACCTTTTTTTACTCTAGTTAGTTGACGTATAAATAAAAAAAAAAACAAAATTATGTTTTAATTCAGGCAAAATACCCATATACAAAAAAGAATAAATAAGAAGTAAAACAGTAAAAACATTAAAAATATTCAAAAATTATCATTAAAAATTATCATTAAAAGTCATCATTAAAAATTTAAATTATCACAGTCTTCAAAAAAAAAAAAAAACATTTCGTCATTTTTATTCTCGTTTAAGTGAACAGAAATCCAGTGCACAAATATGGGACTTGCCAGGTTGCACGAGACAACCCTCAAAATGCTGTTACTGGAGCGTCTCAAAACTTATGTTATATTTTTGTATGCACGTATTTCTATGACAAATAAACCTATTTTTCTTTCCTTCTATAAATAATATTCTCCTCAAAACACGAAGAGTCAAAGAGACAAAAACCTTTGAATAAACTTCAAAAGCTTACAATCAATAAAGAATAGCAGAAACGCCAACGAATTCTGCCTACCAAACTTAATAAGCATTAGGTACTTCCAATATATATGCGAACCTTTTACGGATTCAGATATGGAAATATAAAAAAGCAAACTCGGTCAATGGAGAAGGTAAAAAACTAATATAAAATGGATGTAAGGCCGCTCAAAGGGAGTAAAGTAAAGTAAAGTAAATCTCGGAATGAATGACTTCTACACACCTTTAGTAATATACGGGGCGGAGGTAAATCAACTCTGATGTAATGTATAGGATGGTGTTTTATTGGCAGGTTGCCCAATTTTGATCGTTAGATAGAAAATACTGTCTAGCGTGTGTTTGACGAAGAATTGAGTATTGCCACTCGTGGAAGCTATTTTAATTCATCATCTGTGAAATCGTAAGTGGCAATTCGCTGGCCATTTAAGCTGTAGAACCGATGGTCGTTGGGGTAGACGTATTCTTGAGTTGAGAACCCGAATCGGCAAACGAAAGGCAGGACGCCCTTAGGCTAAGTGGAGCAACGATCTTCGCAGGCTGGTATAAACAGCTGGATGAAAGTTGCCGATAATCGAGCTGAATGGCGTGCAATTGGAGAGGCCTATGTCCAGCAGTGAACTGCTGTGTGTAGACTGGTAATGATGATGATGATGATTACTTAGTTTGTATAAGTTCAATATGGGCTCATAAACTCAAAGGATCACAATAAATCTTTTGGAGGATCGAACTACTAGTATCTTCTTATTCTTTCGTGGTTTAAATATATCAAATCATTTATTTCTTCGCAAAAATGGGTATAGTACATAGGTGTTTTATAATAAAGTTCTCCATTTTACCGTCACGTTTACAATTCCAAATATATTTGGAATTAAAAAAATTTAAAATAAGACTCTAAGTAAGCAAACCAGGTTCACAATAATTATGTCAATTAGGGTAATAGTATGTTAATCAGTTAGTGAATCATCATTAAGAAAATCGTCAATCGTATAATATGTTTTTATAATTAAAAATTCGTTTAGCGCCCTTTTAAATTAGTCATATTTTAAAAAATATTAGGTACTCTATTATATTATGAGAAGGGCAATACCAAAAAATTTTTTTTTGCAATAACGTGGTTTTACATTTTACTTGACATAATTGATTGATGTATTGAGTCCGTATTGGATTTGATAGATACAGCTTTGCGAGATTTCATGAGATTTCGCATTTATTACACTCATTAGAGAGTGAAAAAGCCAAGTAAAACAGACTACCTAATTGCCCCCATATACAGCAATCATTCTTCCTTCCCTATTCTTCTCCATAATTTCCTTGAGATTAGCCTCCACCTGTATAACTCGTAGTAAGTCTCTATTGATGTATGTATCCCTAAGTTAACGCGCGGAGTCGCGGCCTACAATTTATTTGAATAGAAAAATGTGGTTTGTGCGTTGACTAATGGTGATCCGGATCGAGTCACGTAATATTTTTTGGCGTTATAAGATGGACCGTTTGGGGAAACTTTTACCTAGTCGTTTTATGTCTAGTAAGTAAATAGTTTTTGGTGGAATATTGTGTTCTCGGTAGAGCAGCGTCCTTACTGTTAATTGCCTGTAATTAACGGTCAAAGGGAATGCTATCAGAATAATTGATAAGTGCAAACGGATTGAAGACCTAGGTTTTTTAAATAAATAAAAAAAAGAAAGAAAGAAAATACATTTATTTGCGGTAAACATGACGCAAAGCATATTTCTTTGCGTCATGTATACCGCAAATAAATGTAAGTATTGTTTTTGTTTTCTTGTTTTTCTTTGTTTTTTGTTCTTATAAAACAAAAAGAACAAGAAAAAAAAAATACCTCACCTTACCATTAAAATTAACGTAAAATTAAACTTATTTAAATTAGTAGTAATAACTGTAGAATCCTGTTGATCTATCACTACACTGGGTCATCACCACACCAAGCTTAGTGCAGGCACCGCCTCACTTTCAACTGTTTCCCGCCATTAATTTGTGATGAACTGACAGTTGACATTATTGACAGCGACCTCACTGCTGACGTCCATGAGATAGTGTTTACATATCTATTAAATAGATTGCATAGATAGCTCGTGGCTAAGTAATAACAGCCACAAGGGTCGATCCATCAGGTTAAGCTACGCTTGCCAGGGTTGGTCAGTGGATGGGTGACCATCTTTACATACCGAGACTCCTCCGTGCCTCAGAAAGCACGTTAAGCCGGTGGTCCCGGCTGTCATTCGTGGATCTTTGACAGTCGTTACGGGTCGTCAGAAGCCCGAAAGTCTGACAACCAGTCTTACCCAGTTACTGGGTTGTGGAGGTCAGATAGGCAGTCACTCCATGTAAAATACTGGTATTCAGCTGCATCCGGTTAGACTGGAAGCCGACCCCAACATAGTTGGGAAAAGGCTAGGCAGATGATGAAGTTAATAGTTTTTGGTGGAATATTGTGTTCTCGGTAGAGCAGCGTCCTTACTGCTAACTACCTATAATAAACGGTTAAAGGGAATGCAATCAGAATCATTTTCCTTGTTCCGTGCAAACGGATTGAAGACCTAGATTTTTTAAATAAATAAAAAAAAGAAAGAAAGAAAAAAAAATACATTTATTTGCGGTAAACGTGACGTAAAGAGTTATTTAATTGCGTCATGTATACCGCAAATAAATGTAAGTATTGTTTTTGTTTTCTTGTTTTTCTTTGTTTTATGTTCTTATAAAACAAAAAAGAACATGAAAATAAAAATACCTCACTAACATTAAAATTAACGTAAAATTACACTTATTTTAAATTAAAATTGTGATACTCGATACTCTGAAATTGTAACAGTGACATCACAAGCACTGTGTAACTTTACGCACGTCAGGGGATCGGACTGTTTCTCATAACCTAGTGTTAGGTTTTAATTTATTAATACGTAATTGTTGGATATTGTACTGGCAACACCCAAAGATTTGAAATGTAAAAATGAGAAAATAACGACCTTCTGGGTTGGGCGCTCGTGACGGTAAGACGTGCTTAGTGGCTGTGTCGGTAAAAAGATAGATTGGCATATTATTGGTTGGAGGTCTACTATAAATTAAGGTAACCTATTAGTTTTATGGTAAATATTAGAATACGGATTGAATTGTGATATTATGTGGGGAATAGGAGATATGATGGTATGGTGTAGAATATTGAATTTGATGTTGGCAAAGAAATATAAATGACTGACAAAATATCTTGGTGTTTCATATTATTTTCCTTATCCCTGAAATATTGTAAATATGTAGTTTTATTAAACAGTTTTAGATTATGATCTTGGGGTAACGACTTTAGATTAATTTGGGGATTAGTATCTATTTTGAGGTTAAATAATTATATTCGGAATTAAATTAGTTATTTGAGAGCTAGGACGGTTCTTATTACACTAGCTAGGAGAGCAATGCTCACCCACACTGTAGAATCCTGTTGATCTATCACTACACTGGCTCATCACTACACCAAGTTTCTCGTGCCGGCACCTCACTTTAAATTGTTTTCCGCCATGTGTGGTTAACTGACAGTTGACATTATTGACAGCGACCTCACTGCTGACGTGCATGAAATTGTGTTTACATATCTATTAGTTATGTTGCATAGATAGCTTGTGGATAAGTAATAACAGCCGCACTGGTCGATCCATCAGGTTAAGCTACGCTTGCCGCAGTTGGTCCGTGGATGGGTAATCATGTTTACATACCAAGACCCCTCTGTGCTTCGGATAGCACGTTGGTTCCGGCTGTCATTCGTGGATCTTTAACAGTCGTTACAAGTCGTCAGAAGCTCGAAACTTAGACAACCAGCCTTATAATAGAATCTTTGTTTCATTCTTCTTCTTCTTCGATTCGCTCTTGACAGAGCGGTCGTGGTCACAATGACCTGTGTCCAATCGCAGGTGTAGTCGTTGCCCGCCTCACGATCTCCCTCCATCTGGTTCTGTTACATGACAGTCTGGCGCATTCATTAACAGGGCCTCCAACTGCGGATTTTATTTGATCGGTTCACCTCATCGGTGACCTCCCGCGTAGCCTATTACCTTCCACTCTGCCATGCACCACGTGACGCTCTAAGGAGTCATCATTCCGCCTGGAGATATGACCAAAAAACTTCAGTATTCGACACTGTACTATAGTGCTGATAGACGCGATTTGATGCTGAGTTCTTAGAGTATGGAGACGTTTATCTGGAATTCTGTCCATGATACTCCAAGAATACTTTATTTTATTAGCTACCCAGAAATTGGCACAAATCCGAATTGGGACAGTTTGAATAACATTGTGTATGTGCAAGCACTTACTATCTTTATGTGTTTGCTGCTCCCTATTATATCTGCGGAATAATTTATAAGATCAAGTTTAGCAGGGAAGATGTAGGTAAATGTATTCAGAACGACGCAAATAGCTGTCAAATATTTACCTGTTTTGATTAATTTGGCAATATTACTGTATGAAAATATGAAATATCACTAACTAGTGACCTATAATATTAATTCTAAATTGCAATTATAACATTGAATTTAATGTAGTAACTATTTTAGGTGAAAAAAACTTTTTACAAAAAAAAAAACAAGTCGGTTGTTTTTCTTTTGTAAAAAGTTTTTATTTTTCACTTTTTAGTTGTGGTACCTACCCCACACACATTCGAATACCACTACCTGCTACCAGTGACAGGAACTTATCATATCATCTACATACTACCTAAGTGGGAAAAAAATAATAAAATTGCAGCTAACTCAAAAACTGCCCAAGCAAAGTTAATAAAATTTATATGAGACCAATTTGAGAGCATATTCTTTCAAACAAAAAAAGAATTTTCAAAATCGGTCCACAAATGACGGAGAAATCGGTGGACATACATAAAAAAAAAAAAAACATACGCTACGAACATATAACCTCCTCCTTTTTGGAAGTCGGTTAAAAAGGGCATTTGGAATGTTTCCAAATACTTTTTTTTACATCCAAAACGAAATATTCGGTGTTACGATTTTAATTATTGCATTTCGTAATCAATATTTTAGCTCACTAGTTAGCGATATTTTATATTTCCATACAGTAATATTGCCAAATTGATAAAAACAGCGAAATATTTGACAGCCATAATTGCGACGTTGCCGACTTTCAGAATGCACGCTCTTAAAAGCCATGATTTATTGGACACTTCCAATTTCTTCATAATTACTGAATAGGTATTAACTAGAATAGAAACTTAGCATTTTTCACTCTGCGTTCAGCGCTCGGTGTGGCAACACGCCGTGTTCGGGTTCGCAACAAGTCAATCGTCATTCTGAGGATGCCTCGTTGAGAGGTGAAACACGTGTCGATTTCTTTCAGGAGTTTTTTAAGGCTCTTTAGAAATAGCTAAGCGGAACAGGTTACTAAATATATCTACATCTATTGTATTTTAGAAACTTAGAAGTATTAACTGAAGCACTACTTATTGCGTCGCTATTCAAAACATAACATTATAACATCACGCCTTGTGTCCCCGAAGGGTTGGGCAAAGGTGTACCTGTAGTAGGTACACCCATTATTCGGTGTTCAAATTCTCATTCATTCCTAAAAACGACTTTCCTCATAATTATCATCATCTGCGTAGCCTTTTCCCAACAATGTTAGACTCGGCTAATCGGCTTCAATCTGTAAATAAAATACCAGAATTTTTAATTATAGAAAAATAAAAATCAGCTCGCATAACGTGTCAAAATGTAGGGAACAGCTTATTTTTTTCGCGATTTCAGATTTCGTCCCATAGTAAAAGTTGTTAATAATGCTGAGTAAAGACACGTGTTAAAGTTTGCGTACTGGATAAAAAAAAACCTGTATAGAGCTGTAAAACTATTTTTCTGTCTGTCGTGCCTGCGACTTTAGCGGCTTTCCTCCCATTTTTTAAATAAATTACATTAAGTTAAAATAGTATTAACAACTCTATATACTTCTAAAAGTTGGGAAATTGCAATAGATATTCTTGTATAATAGAAAACACAGCCAGGAGTCACATGGTCGTTGTGCTCCTTAAGATCTGAGTTGAGCTCCACGATTACTGACAAATGCGTGCACTGACTGATGGACAGGTCCACTCTAATCTCTAATCTCTAATTCTTTCCTCAAAATACCCTATCAGACATTAATCTAGATGGTCCTCATTTGGCCTGACCAAGATTATGTCGGGACTTTAAAAGAGACTGCGACCTCTGAGTTTGTTTTGGTCTTTCTTCTCAAAGTAGTCAGATAGGAAACGGCTTCGATCTGTAAAATAACAGTATTATACATGGAGCGACTGCCTATTTCACCTCCACAACCCAGTTACTGAGTAACACGATACCCAATAATCATATTTTCTATTGGCTTCCGTCAGCGGCTTCACCCGCGTGATATCTTTATAAATTATAGCCTATGTTACTCAGTGATAAATGTGATAATATAACATTCAGCTGGTGAAAGAATTTTTTTAATCGGTCCAGTCGTTTTTGAGTTTATTCATTACAAACAAAGATACAAATCTTTTTCTCTTTATAATGTAAAATTAGTGTACAGTATTTTCTTGATGTCCCTCGGGTATCATCGGATTTCCGAATACAAACGAATGCTAATTTCCATGTCCATCAATTGTTAGATTTATCGTGTATAATAATTTGAATTCAGAACTAAGTACTTTATTGTTGTTTTGTTTTGATTTCCGTGTGAACTATTGTATAGAGCTGTAAAACTATTTTCCTATCTGTCGTGCCTGCGACTTTAGCGGCTTGCCTCCCATCTTTAGGGTTCCGTAGTAAAAAGGAACCCTTATAGTTTCGTCATGTCCGTCTGTGTGTCTGTCTGTCTGTCCGCGGTCTAGCTCCGATACCCTTAGTACTAGAAAGTTGTAATTTGGCATAGGTATACATATTAATTACGTCGACAAAGTGGTAAAACAAAATTATGAAAAACATTTTTTTCAGTGTACCTCCCGTACACGTATTTTTTTTATCCCATGGTGTGGGGTATCATTGGAAAGGTCTTTGAAAAATATTATGAGTATGTAAAACCAATTTTGGATTCAGGGATCCGTTTGCGAAATATTAAGCTTTAAAGTGCTTATTTTTGTTAGAGTCAATTGTCCCCTCCCCCTGCCAGCTAAATGGTTGGTTTTGGATGTGTGAAAAAAATCACAGTAAAAGTTTATATAACGAAATTAAAAGGAAAACTATCACAGCTAAGTAGGCTCTACAAGTTAATGAGTAATAATCGACCAACTTAACTTTGCAGTTGCAAAAACATGTTTTCCCATACATTCCGTATGGGAGAACATGTTTATCAACTACAAAGTTAAGTTTGTTTTTGAGATAAATTCATCCCAACTACGGAACCCTTCATTGTGCGTGGTCCGACACGCACTTGGCCGGTTTTTTAAACAAATTACATTAGGACGGACATTAAGAAAATAGTAATACAGTACATAGATAAACTTTTGCACCACGAAACTAACGAAAGTTGGGAAATTGCAATAGTTATTCTTGTATAATAGAAATCACAGCCAGATCACGTAGTCGTTGTGTTCCTTAAGTTCTAAGTTGAGCTTCACGATTACTGACAAATGCGTGCACTGACAGGACAGGTCCACTCTAATTTGTGTGGTTCTTTCCTCAAAAGACCTTATCAGACATTAATCTACATGGTCCTCATATGGCCTGACCAAGATTATCTCTGGACTGTAAAAGCGACTGATCTCTGAGATTGTTTCGATCTTTCTTTTCAGAGTAGTCAGATAGAAAACACCGAACTCATCTAGTTTTATAACATAGGTTATTGTTTTTTTGAACCAATTTACAGAAATAAATATATTTTTTTAAACACTAGCTGTTACTTGCTATCTTATCTGCGATCCAAGTTGAAAAGTAGCCTATGTCTTTCTTTAGGTCAAGATCTACCCCTGTGCCAATTTTCATCCAAATCCGTTTAGCCGTTTTAAACAAACAAACTCACTTTCGCATTAACTACCATACATTACTAGCTTTCGCCCGCGTGGAGGTCAGAATTTATCCCACGAGAACGTACTACCCGGATAAAAAGTATCCTATTTGTTAATCCAGGTTATAAATTAACTGTGTGCCAAATTTCATCCAAATCTGTTCAGCCGTTTTTGCGTGATTGAGTAACAAACACACAAACATACAAACTTTCACATTTATAATATTAGTAGGAAGTAGGATAGTTAGGATTACTATTATATTATAGGTATTTATGCACATGACCATACTCTCAGCACGAAACACAATCAAACTAACTACGTTCATCTAATTCATTTAAAACAAGACTGCAGCTGCCATTTTTTTCTCCCCACCAAATTGATCTGAGTTAACGAAGATACAGCATTGAAAGTAAGTTATTGACGGAATCGTTCCCTTGTAAAAACCCTTCGATCGTTAAAGCGGCGACTTTTGAATTTAATTTATTGTATTTATTAGTTCTGTTGGAGATTGACTGTTGTTTATATTTAGGAATGGTTGTTTGTGTATGTACGAATTGATTGAGATTCGAGAATTGGCTGCAAGCTTACAAGAGTCCCCAAATAATCCTTTCGCTGAGGCTACATTTGCGAGTAAGAATTTGTCTAACAGTGTACGCACATCAGTGGTAATAATTAGGCCAAAAGCGCCTTTATGTGTCGTAGCTGTAAGGATTATTTTCGTATAGTCCGAATTAACTTGGCCTGTGTCTACGTCCCCCGTCTCACCGCTCACATACCTCAGGCGGTGACTAGCAGTCGCGCACGGACTATAGTGTTAGTATTATGACTTTTGTGCGGTGGACTGTATGCTGGTTAAGAAAATGATTTGAACGTGACTGAGAATGGTCTAGATGGATAGATAGATAGAACATTCTTTATTATATACACCATAAAAATTACAGACATTAAGATATAAATTTTACATTGGGTGACACAATAGGCGGTCTTATCGCAAAAAGTGACCTTTTACAGACAACCTTTGGATGGATTTAAATGGAAAAGGAGAGACAATAGGGCAATACAGGTAGTCAGTGGTGTACCATTTACATATACAACAGATACATAGATACATAAAGCATATAATTACCTATATAAATACATATATATTAGATAGATACCAGATATACATAAAATTATAAACATGAAACAAGAGCAAGCAAGCGCAATGACGATGCTTAAGGAGAGAGAAAGTGTTTTTTTATCAGAATTTTAAAAGTGAACAAAGATTGAGCACGCCTTATCGACACGGGCAAGGCATTCCATAACCGTACTGCTTGTTGTCTACCGTTTCAGCAAAAAACTCAAACTCAAACTCAAATAATTTATTTCAATTAAACCATTTACAGGCACTTTTGAATTGTCAAGGAATCGGTCAGTCAGAAATAGGTATGAAGCTAGTTGCTCATTCCAAAGCGTAGTAGGTACCTATGGAGAAGAACGGGCAAGAAACTCCACGGACACTCTTTTAAATAAAAAATTGTTACAAAATAATGGTTACATCATTCATGTTGAAATTATACATGTGAGAACAATGTAGAAAGACGTGCACATGAGAACCGTCCGTAATAAAAAGATAAAAAAGAACAATTCAAAAAAAATTAAAAATAAGCCCTGGCAGCTAAGAGATGACCAGTCCCAACTGACGGCGCCCGTTCACGAACATGACGCATGGATTAGCACCATTCAGCTCAACCATTTTGAAGGGAGCTAAATGATCCAACACACGCGCCACCATCAGCGAAACATTTGTGTGAGCATGACATACTCACAGCCGCCAGGGCACATTCAAGTCAATGCAAGACATATTACCCGGTAAATGGTAACTCTTTAGTACATAGTGCTCACAAAAGAGATTGAGTTTATACAATGCAAAGATGGTCTTACAATCTTCAGCAGCTCCAACAGTATTTGCAAATGTTAATCAATTAGTTGTGGTTGTGGAGCAGGACCAGCATTGAGCCAAGCATTTTTATCAGTGATGTAATCCCCCAACGTATAATATGCCTGCCTGCATAGTGTGCGTTTTATACAAGATTTGAATTTCGTCTCATTCAGTTGAAGTATGTGGGGAGGAATTTTATTGTAACATTTTAAACAGTATCCCATGAAAGATGAATCTACTTAAGCCAGTCTGAAACCTGGTTGAACTAATAGGTCCCTATTTCTAGTACTATAATTATGTCTATCACCTCTTTTGCTAAAAAGATGTAAATTCTGTTCTAAAACTGTTGAGCTCTTAGTGGATAGTAGGGAGCAACAGATGGCCGATGGGGCTCGTAGAACCGAAGGGTTCTGGAAGGCGAAGCGTTAGGAGGCCTCCCACAAAGTGAACCGATCACCTGGACTGAAGGTCGCGGGAATGCACTGGATGCGAGAAACATAGAATCGGTCTATTTGGCCACGTTTGGGGGAGCCCTGTATCCAGCAGTGGACGTCTTTTGCCTGAAATGATGATGAAGAAGCAACAAACATAAAACAATTAACTTCAAGTCCTACCGGTCAGAGGGTCGTCTTATAATCCAGCGCGACTGCTAGTCACGGCCTGAGGTATGTGAGCGGTGAGACGGGGGAGGTAGACAAAGGCCAAGCTAAGCCGATGTTCGCACAGACGTATTAAAGTCGCGGCGGGATTTTATCGCGCACTGGATTTTCAACTCTCGGTGTTAAGCCGAGCGTTGAGAATCCAACGCGCTGGGACGCACTCTCGTCCCAGCGCGTTGAAAAAACACACTGTTAGATTTTCAACTCTCCGCGCTAAGCAGAGCGTTGAAAATCCAATGCACGAAAAAAAAATCGCCGCCATTTTATAACGTCCGTGCGAACGTCGTCGGCTAACTCAGTCTGACAATTTTATCAATGACGCCCGTCCACCACTCACATACATCAGGCGGTGACTATAGCTGAATTCCAGTCTGACAAAATTTAGTTTAGAAAGAAAGAAAGAAAAAAAAAGAAAAGAAAGAAAGAGAGAAAGAGTTAGAAAGTGCGGTGAGCACTGTAAATGTATATATAGGTATTACCCAAATTAGCAAGCTTTGAATGTCAGAATGATTATTGGTTATTTACTATGTACGAAAGTTCTGATGTATATGTTTATAGGGAAAGGATTTCATGAATTAAACCACAGAAAGACAAGGCTAGATATTTATTTAATTAGACTTGTCAGTATTTAATCAGAAAGCTAATTGTCCGTTCGCAAAACTAGGTCTTCATGGAGAAGAAGGACAAGAAACTCCATGGAAACAATATTACAGTATTCTATCAATACATTTCTTATATTTCCATAAATTATCGTTATCTCGAAAATAGTTTAATTCTGTCTTGAAAAATAGCAATATTGGCTATAATATACCTTACACAACAACATAATCATAATAAGCAATAATTACTGTATAATATCAAATTACTTAACTTACATGACACCTGGTCCATCTATTCCACACAACAACGGCAACGGCAGTTTACAGTCAACACGCTCAGAAAACCATGCCATATAAAGTAAGTTGTTTAAGTAAGTTGTATAAAAAGTCCGGTCATTCATCACAACTATCATGATAATTATTATGTAGGCCTTAAATAAACCTACTTACTATGTATAACATGCCCATTACCAATCCATTACGTGTACGGCCTGTCCTATTTATCGGACAGTAACATTATTTCCGTCACATTTAGTCCACAAAGCCTCTTATATCTTAGATCGGGGAATTATTCATACAACTAAGATGAAAGAATATTAATTTACACGATACACTACAAAGAATAATAAACCTTAACGACTTAGGAACAAGGTGCAGTTTCAGTGTGTTGTCGTCAAAAGGAAACCCAACTTTCCGAACTATGTGTGTGGTCCTTAACGATGTTGATACACTCGCGTGCAAAAAATTCTAGCAATTTTCTGAATATTTGTTAGCGTTTAGTAATATGTGTGGCATTTGGTTTTACCGCCAGTGTAGTTGATGCCAAGATTATGGATACAGTGCGGGGATAAAATAATTGATCGATATCGTGTGTAATGTGGAAACCGACTAAAAAGTTTTTTTTTAACTTCTTTATGAGCTTGCTATTGAACATGATTTTGTGAAAAAAGGGCGTTTTCAAATTAATCATGTTTTTGCAGACATAGATAACAGTCATTTCAAGTCTTTTGCTGCTCTTGTAAGAGCAGTAAATAATTAATAGAAAACAAATTATAAAGTAATAAGATTATTTTACACTGTAATTTACTAAAGATTAACTTTTGTTTTTTTTTTTACTGTACCTCACATCTTTATTATTGTTTAAACATTAATACCTTAATATTAGTGTCCAAGTAAATAGAACTAACTATATACAGAGGAAAAAATAAAATAAAATATAGGAACAAATCATTGGGCATCAAAAAATTCATCCGAATCGCTATCAGTGGGAAAGGTGCCCAAAAGGCTGGCAGCATTGCCACGTTGTATGGCAATGCTAATTCTTTGGCCTAAAAATTGGCCAACCCTCTGGTCACGTGAAGAGTCGACCAACCGCTTGGCGATGTCCCGGAATAATAATTAAATAATACCAGCCTATTACTATCCCACTGAAGGGCAAAGGCCTCTTCTCATACAGAGAAGGCTCGAGCATTGATCACCACGCTTGCTCAAGACGGGTTGGCGATTTCAGGCTTATCTATATTACATATAATAAAATCGTAGCGAAGTCAAAACTGTACATTGAATATTTTTGAAAAAAAGTAATTGCTACGAGGTCTAGGATCGATTCTAATGCCGAAAATATATTTTTTAGAATTTTTGTCTGTTTGTCTGTTTGTCTGTATGTATGTTCCAGCATGGCGCAAATTCTACTGGACAGATTCTGTTAAAATTTTGCATAGATATTCCCTGTGTGTCTGGTCAAACTATAGGATATAAACTATCACGCTATTTACTATGGGGGACGAGCAATATTACATTATGTTGTATTTCTATGTTCTAGCATGACGCAAATTCTACCCGATAGATCCTGTTAAAATTTTGCATAGGTGTTCCCTATAAGTCTGGTCAAACTATAGAGTATAAACTATCACGCTATTTACTATGGGGGACGAGCAATATTATATTATGTTCGTATTTTTGGAAAAAAACGCGCCAAAATTTTAGGATATTGTAGATGGTTATCGATTTAACTTTTTAAATGATTATCATCACGCTATACCTTTATGGAACTAAGCAGTCAATCATGAAGTATATAGGAACAGCTATTTTAGGCAAGTTTCAACAAAGCAATTAGCTCAGCGGTTGGTCGGTTGCTTTGCAAACATGGGGTTGTAAGTTCGATTCCCACCTACGGTTCTTTTTTCTTTTTTTTCACATTTTGTTATACGATTATTTTTTTTATTTTATTATGTACCTATAATCTATAGATATAATAAAATCGTAGCGAAGTTATTTTTTTTTAAAGAAAGTTATTGCTACGAGGTCTGGGATCGATTCTTATGCGGAAAATAAAGTTTTTAGAATGTTTGTCTGTACCAACTGTAGGGCATAAACTATCACGCTATTTGCTATGGGGGATGAGCAATATTACATCATGTTCGTATTTTTCTCTGCAAATTGTAAAAGGACGCGCCAAAAGGTTGGGATATTGTAGATAGGTAGTTACCGATTTAACTTTTGAAATGATTATCATCACGCTACCTTTTATATAGGAACGGCTATTTTAGCTAACTTTCAACAAAGCGAATAAGTAAGCGGTTGGACGAATGATTTGAAGTCCTGAGGGCCTACCACCAGCTCAAAAGCAGTATTATTTTAATATTACTTTAGTTTACTTCAGTGTGGGAAAGAGATGAAGCTCTACAGGATGTATAGCTCCATCTCTTTCTCCCACTGAAGTAACATTAAAATAATACTGCTTTATGAGCTGGTGGTAGGCCGCCCGGGGTAGTAAGTTCGATTTACATCTGTTTTTTTAAAACTCTTTTTGTAAAACGATTTTTTTTTTTGGATTGTGTATGTAATAGTTCATAGAACGTATTAATTCACAAAAAATGGAAAACTTCGTAAGCTATGGGAAACTACTAAGTTACAAGTACTTTACAGTCACAAAACATTCAAGGTTGTATTCTGATCATTTTAGAGCAAAAGACTGTAGGAATAAAATGTTTTTTTTTACAGATTTTGACAGCAGATTTGTCCTAGCGATTTTAAAATATGTATGTGTGTGGATCTTCTGGAATAGCTGCCACACTACTTCCTGGTGGCAAAACAGCGCACGTAATGTTTAAGATTCCCATCGATTTAGAGAGCAACGAAACGCCTGTTTGTGGGGTGGCACGCAACAGTAACAAGGGATGTGTGCTTAGGGGATTGCGCTTCGTCGTATGGGATGAATGCATTATGGCAAAAAGGAAAGCAGTGGAAACTGTAAACAGAACCCTGCAGAACATCCGCAGAAACCAAGATATGATGGGTGGTGTCACAGTTTTGACAAAAAAAGTGAATACTTCGTTGAAAAGGTCGACTCTATGGTCCAGAGTTCATAAACTGCGCTTGACCATCATCATACGAGCTCGGCTTGGCGGTAATTCAAATGCTCAAGAATTCTCCGATGTTCTTCTAAAAGTTGGTGAAAGCACTCTACCAGAGACTCTTGGTAGAGTAGATCCCACTTTAGAAGATCTTATTCGTCTGATATACGGGGATATCAGTTAAATACCGTACCAAGAGAATTCTTAGGCGTGTTTCCGTTTTAACTCCGAAGATGATCAAGCTGCAGCGATCAACCACAGTATTCTCTCACAAATTGAAGGGAGTGAAGTGATATACACCTCCATTAATACTGATGTGGAGGAAGATGATTATTATTATTTATTTATTTATAATAATACCACCCCGTAGAATTTCTCAATTCACAAATGGCAAGTGGACTTCCGGTTGTATATCTGTGTAACGGAAACCAGCTCAAAGTCATGTCTTTGCAGAGAAACGTCATCGAGGTGGAAATTCTAACAGGTTGTGGCGATGGTGATACAGTGTTTATAGCGCGTATAAAGTACAAATTCCCCATAACTACCAGTTAAAGCGCGTGCAGTTCTCTGGGAGTGTATGCTTTGCGATCAACAAATTACAGGGGCCGACACTGAAGGCTGAAGGCTGCGGGTGTCGACCTCAGGATAAGCTGCTTCTCACACGGACAACTGTTACGTCGCTTGCTCCCGAGTCACCATTCTTGACTCTCTGTATATTTTGACTGCTGAGAATAAAACTACAAACAAATAAAACTTCCCTGTATACTACTATACAGGGAAGTTTTATAAAAATGTGGCTATTATTGTAGTATATTGTGATGTCTTACGATTTCCATGCGAACGAAGTCGCGGGCAGAAGCTAGTATTAACTATAAGTCCAGGTTTCCTAACGATGTTTTTCATTCAGAGATGTCAGTAACGTGCAAGATAAACTCAGAGAGTACATTATCCAATATTCTTCTGCTCTTATCCTAATTTACTTCCTCCATACTTCTCTATTAGGCCGCATTCCGATTTACGCCTTAATCGCTCACAGCGCTCACATCGAAACTTCGCGTTCCTATTTCGATGTCACGATTATGACAGCTCAGAGCTGTCAACAATTCGGAACGCTCGTGAACGTGCTCACACTGCTCACAGTGGTCGCTCAACGTCAAAACTTATAACCCCTAAACTTACACAAGATGGTTGAATTACAGTATTTCTTTGAGTAGGTATACACCACAATTTTTTTCTTCTTCTTTGGTTAGGTGGCGACTGTACTGCCGTCTTTATGAAAAGTGCAATAACTCGAGTTTTGCGCCGAATTGAGATAAGTACATATTCGGAATTTGCAGAACGAGATTTATATATTCTTTTAAGACACTTTTAACGTATCTATGACGAAGCCGGTTTACCTTGTATACCATGTATAGTGTTGGAGATACAAACAAAACAAAAATAAAATCTTTACCCGCGTTTTTTTCGAAATCAGGTTTAACCTAGTTATTGCACTTTTCGTAAGGACGGCAGTGTAGCCAGAAGCACAATTTCAAAAATGCCACGTTAGTTTAAAGTTATGATGCTACTCAAAACAAAACAGCACAACTGTCATTTTTGACAGCGCTCACGGTGACATTAATTTAGAGCATGGTCGGTGTTATCGCAAGATGGCGCATGTCATGACGATTCACGGAACATTGTTATTGCGATCACGCTTATTCGATACGGGTGTTAGCACGCTCGAATCGATTACAGCGTTAGTCGGAGCGCAGCCTTAGTTGTCATTTAGGTAATGACCCCCTTTCCAGCCATATCATCTATCACACAGTCCATCCATCGTTTCTTTGGTCTTCCCCTACTCTTATAGCCATCCACATTCATACACAAAACTTTCCTCACGACATTTTCCTCATTCCTCCGCATCACATGCTCATACCATAACAACCGATTTCCGCACAAAGAGTACTTATGAACTGAAAAAATCACATTGGTACTTGCCCGAATATTTCAAAATACAATCATCATCATCATCACCCTATAAATGTTCCCACTGCTGGGACACAGGCTTCCTCTCTGTGAGAGGGAGTGGGCCGTAATCCACCACGCGGGCCCAGTGGGTTGGTAGATGTCACATGTCTTCGAATTTTCGGTTCTAGGACATGCCGGTTTCCTCACGATGTTTTCCTTCACCGTTTTGAGAGCAGTGGTGATGAAATAATTTACACAAAGTAAAGCGCCTGTCTGGGTTCGAACCTACGACATACAACTCGTAAGTCGCGGACATTACCACTGGGCTACCACAATATACAATATTTTCACAAAAACTTTTTACATTGCCAATTTTTCTGCAACAATCTGTAAGTGTAAGAAAATAATAAAAATAGAGATTGTCGGTGTTCGTAGAAGTCTAAAAGACCCTTTTTATCAACAGTAGGATGCGCACAAAGATCATTTATCATAATCAAGATGCGAACCAAATATCTACTGAAAGACACCGACACTCGAGGGGGGTCCAGTAAATGGATAGAGGACAGAAGGCCAAGGGATCTCGAAGATCAAAATATATGGTGTGGAGATGAAATATCTATTAATTTGTACTACGATACAAAACGTCTATAATAGATATTTATTTTATTTAAGTACTAGCAGCGCCCCTCGTTTTCACCCGCATAAGTCTCGATCCCTTAAGAATATCGGGATAAAAAGTATTCTAAGTCCTAACCTAGGTCATAGTCTACCCACATACCAAATTTCATCCAAATCCGTTTAGCCGTTTTAGCGTGAAAGCGTAAGAAACAAACAAACAAAGAAATTACTTACGCATTAATAATATTAGATAGGATAAGATGTATTAAATTCTTCAAGCACATAAATATACAGAGGTGGACTGCACATCAACATCACATACAATACACACCACATCACACACACACCACATCACACACACACCACATCATAATGTCAGCATACCATCATCATCTCTGTTACACTTCTATGACAACTCAAGGATCAATCTATTGCGGTACTAGCACATACTACCCAGTGGTAGGTAACTGCCCCGACTTACGAGTCGTAGGTCGTGGGGTCGAACTCAGGCAAGTGCTTTACTTTGTGTAAATAATTTTATCACTACTGCTTTTAAAACGGAGAAGAAAAACATCGTGAGGAAACCGGCATGTCCTAGAACCAAAAATTCGAAGACATGTGACATCTACCAACCTGCACTGGGCTCGCGGGGTGAAGTATGGCCCACTCTCTCTCGAAAAGAGGAGGCCTGTGTCCCAGCAGTGGGAACATTTTAGGCTGATTATGCTATGCTTATGCTACTTTTGGAAGGCCTAGCGTAGGACGCTCCCCAGCTAAAAGGACCAACAACCATACCCAGAAAAGGCAGCTAGGACATACTAAATGTGCAAGGCAGAGAACAAGGTGTAATGGGATACCTTGGGACATGGCTATATCCAGCAGTGGACTTCGAAAGTTTTGAGTTGATGGACTACTTTCCTACAGTTTCCTGATAAGCTTATTGTTCAGACTGTTTGATATACGCTCTAAGATAAAAATAAATATTGCAAAAGAGCACAAATTTTCTACGATTTCTGATGTCCCAAAACTTCCATTTTTGTAAAGGATAAATGAAAATGAGTCTTTACGAGAAAAGAAGTTTAGAATAGAATATATCTATTTATTGTAAAACATGAGTTTACATCAAATAATATGTACGAGGTCTTAAAATAACAGGTAGATCTGCATGTTTTGCCATTTATATCGTACAAAGCAACATATTTTTGGTTTAGATTAAAGCATTAAAAAAATAGAGTCTACACAACAAACTATGAGATTAATAATTTAATACTAATGTTAATTAAAAAAAACCAGTCAAGAGCGAGTCGGACTCGCGCACCGAGGGTTCCGTATCATTTAAAATTTTCATCGGCGAGGCCCATATTCGTCACACTGCACACTGCGGTGTAGAATATTGCAGTTTTAGGTCAGCGCCATCTCTTGGCCGATAGTGGAACAAATGTAATTTTTGTTGATGATTTCTGAAAAAGTGTGCTATTTAGAGACATCGTTTTGTTTTTCCTATAGTTTTTACATAAAGTTCTATCACAGAGTAATTTCAAATTTTACTCTATGCAAACTTCGGAGATAAGGGGGGAACGGTATATTTTTTTCATTTTTTGTCACAAGTCGAAAACTATTAGGCCCAAAAAAAAAAAAAGTTTGAGGATATGCAAATAGCGCTATAAAAAATATACAGTTTTATTTCTTTCTTATTTGCAAAAGAGTTGGGCAAACGTCATCTAAAGTTATTCAAAATTTCAAGTTGATAGCATTAGTAAGTAATTCTTGAAATATCCAGCTGTGACAGACAGACGGACAGACAGACTGAGTAGCACCATAAGGGTTACTTTTTACCATTTTGGTACGGAACTCTACCATTTTGGTACAGAAAAAGATATAGAACTTTTGAACAGTGACTGGACAATCCTCCGCTTGAGATTCTACCGTGATGTCCATAATTGTCATGTTGTAAAGAGTAAACCTTTTGCTATTTTCCTATTTAGTGCTAGAACCTTCGAAAGTGGGTTCGGGTAGTAAGATCCCTTCATCTTGAGGGGGATGAACACCTCATTTGTCTTGTATTATCAAAGTTATGATTAGATAGGCTGTGTACTTAAAGTTTGTACTGCAAAGTGGTAGAAAGGTCTTAGTAAATATTTAAGATAACATTGTAATAGAGAATCTGTGTTTGAAATGAATGGGGATTGAAAATTCGTCGCACTAATTGTGCGTTGAGCACATGACTCGAACCGCCTTTAAAGCCGTCAGTTTCTGTACGTCATTTATATCGTATCGTATTTAATAATATATATTTGTAATCATGTTATCGAAAACGGCTCTCACGATTTCGATGAAAGCTGCAATATAGGGATTTACGGGGGCGAAAAATCGATCAGGTAGGTTTCATATCTGGGAACATTCGTTTTCTCTATTATCATAGCCTCGGGAATGTGATACAACGTTGGTATACCTGAAAATGTGGAGTTGTGGAAGACTTACATCACTTATTGATAGACTATGTTCGATATGAGTCTGATAAAAATGATGTGTTTGGGGCCTTGAAGTTGAACGGACTTGATTTAGGCACATTTCATAAAATTCTATCTCAACCAAATGGTGATGATGCGAAGAGTCTGTTCAGGTTTATGGCCTATGTAATCCATAGCAGTGTATTTTGTTATTGTTTTTTTAGGGTATGATGGGACTGTCATACGCATTGCGGTTATAAAAGTCCAAAAAAAAAGTGGATGATATGTTTATCTATTTTCACCCGAGCTGAGCTTGGTCGACCAGGTACTGACTATAATACGGCCAATTGTTGTAGTGTGTCAATCTGCTCAATAACCTAGTTCACTGACTTTACAGCTACAGATGTCTCTTTAGTGAAGAAACGATGGTTCACTAAATTAAAACTCATCATTCCTGGTTCTTTTATAATGGGTTTCTAAATATGTGTCTACTGAGTGCCTTAATCTGTGTCAAATAAATTTATTTTCTTTCTTTCTTTTCTTTTAGGTGTTCTTTTAGAACGAACTATTGTTGATCATGATAAAACTTACATAAAGCAAGTGCGTGTCGGACCACCCACAATGAAGGGTTCCGTAGTTGGAATGATATATCCCAAATACAAACTTAGCATTGTAGTTGAAAATCATGTTCTCCCATACATTCCAACTGCAAATGTAAGTTTATACGCACAATATTGAGAGATTTACCATGTTATTTTAAGACCATAGACTTCTTATTGGTTTTCCTGTAATTTATAAGTAAAGAACCACTCTCTGTATAAAAAAATAGGCTTAGTAGTTTCGGAGATAAGAAATTTTCATCTATTTTCTTAAATATTTAAATGCATTTATTTTAAAATGAAAAAAATTGTGGTCCTCGCAATAAGCCCTTTCATTAGATATATCACACGGTACAATTTGCAAAACTTTTATTTAAAATTTTCTCCTTTGCCCCCAAAAGTAACCCCCATATTCAAAATTCATTTATTTACGTTACAAGTCCGTGTTTGGGTCACAAAAATACATTCGTGTACCAAATTTCAACTTAATCGGTCCATTAGATTCAAATTGCAAAAATTGCAAATTGGCTGTGACAGACGGACAGACAGACAGACACACGAGTAATCCTATAAGGGTTCCGTTTTTTGCTTTTGAGGTACGGAACCCTAAAAAGTGTAAAAGTTTACTTTTGTGGGTTCTCGTTCAGAAGATGTAGCTAAATATATTATGGCAACAGCGGTCATTGCTCTTTTCCTAATATCTCTCCGTAGGAACCCAAACAATTAACTAAGTATGGCTTTTCGTTATTGGAATATGTTGAAGATCACGGTAGATATTGAATTGAGATGTCAACGGACTTTATTTTTTAACCGTCTTCCAAAAAGGAGGAGATTATATGTTCGTAGCGTATGTTTTTTTATGTATGTCCGTCGATTTCTCCGTCATTTGTGAACCGATTTTGAAAATTATTTTTTTGTTTGAAAGGGTATGCTTTCAAATTGGTCTCATATAAATTTTATTAACTTTGCTTGGGTAGTTTTTGAGTTAGCTACAAAATACGTATTTTTTTCCCACTTAGGATGTATATGATATGATAAGTTCCTGTCACTGGTAGCAGGTAGTGGTATTCGAATGTGTGTGGGGTAGGTACCACAACTAAAACCTGAAAAATTACTTTAATTTCGGAAGTCGGTGGCAAAAACCAAAATACAAAACCTAACACACCGACTTCCGAAATTAAAGTAATTTTTCACTTTGTAGTGTTTTTTTTTTTGGAAGTCGGTTGTATTTTTTTTGTAAAACGGTTTTTAAATAAAGAATGCTAGAAAATGTAGGTGGGTCAATGACCGCTATTGCGATGCTAAAACGGGGCAACTATACCTACATAATTAATAAACAGATAGGTAGGCCCAATTTCTGCCCTTTGTATAAATGGAATAGGCCTGTGTCCAAAAGTTTTTTGTCCGTCTTGTAGATTATTAAAAAATATTGAACACGTATTTTTTCTTTTATGACGTAATCAAAAGGTTACAGCGATACATTGAGTTAAAATGTGGCATGACGTCACTCCTTGCTAGATTTAATACTGCGTTTTGACGTAGCGAGCCCCCACTCCCCAACTTTAATGCGTATTTTCTAAGTTATTTTTGATTAATATGATAAAGCAAAAAATACGTGTCTAATATTTTTTTATTATCTGAAAGATGGACTAAATAGAATGTCTTATTATTATATCTGCATTTTCTCTCACGAATTTAAAATTACACTTCCTTAGAAAAACAATGCATATTGCTTCTTTCGCTAAAGCATTTTCTGAGCAGAATCCTTACTGGTTTTCAGCATAAAATTGTTTGTAAAGGAATTCGTATCTCTGTCGCTTGTACACAAATATGCAGACGGAAAACTAAGTAGGATTGTGATAGTCTAGAAATAACTGAAACTAAAGTACTTTTTGTCTTTTCCTTTACACATGGAATCCGTTGATTATGTTGGGTTGCCTAGATAAGATAAAAGATATATGGAGTAATAAAAAATGGCTTATTGATTGATTTGTGCGAATTTACTAACCCGAAACGGGCGAATCGACACTTTTAAATAATGTGATTTTTTCCTTAACTCTTCAATTCCCATATCCAATCTTATGCATTTTTTAAAAAATTTCTTTGATTACCTAGTTAATAGACGTTTATTGAAGAGGTAAAAGAAGAAAAAAAAAGTAAGATTGCCCCCCCTCCCGTTTTAGGGGGGTGTCACCTATAGGTGACACTGGGCATTGCGATAGATGACTTATGAGTTTGTAAGTATAATTTCGGCAGAAATAAAAGTTAGGTTTTTATTTATTCAATAGTATATTATGTATTATTTATAAAAATATAAAAAAGGAGCAAATAACGATATCTAATGCTTGTTGTGAAACATGAACCAACATTTCAAATGCAAACCGATATTGCATTTACCGCACATTTTTCTTGTTCGTTGGTGACAGTACCCGCATCTTCGCTGAGAACAGTCGATTTCTGAGTGATCATCCGCAGATCCTGAGCTTCTCACCTCATTTGGCACTCTCAATTGCACGGGGACGCCACAACCAGAATTATGAGTCGGTGGTTTTCCATATTTCTGCAGATACGTAGTGGCAACATTTCGCCGGAAGTCACAATAGGTCCAGTTATTTTCTGACTGCCATGCATTTTGACAAGCTGCATCCAAGCCAAATGCAAAAAGAGGAGAAACATTCTCATGTACTTTGGCGTTAAATATCCTGTCAACAGGAGTATTGCAATGTACACTCGAATTTCCTCACTAGCTACATTTAGAGTGTGATTCCTCTGTAAAGCGTACGTGTTGGTCATATCCACTATGAAATTCACTATTTCGTCGCTATATAGCAATTCAAAACATTGAATGGGAGTCATCACTTCCTGTGAGTAACTAAACACTTCTTCGTCACAGTCGCCCTTACCGCAAGTAGTAAAAGATGACACAGTGACATCACCATACCATTTTTTTTACAGTATTCTCTTTTTTCTTTTTCTTTTTGGGGGTTAGCCCACATTCCTCTTCTTCCTCGTTTTCCAGGTCCTGTACACGAATTTCTCCAGAAACAGAAGGTCGATTTTGAAACTCAACTTGAGATCTAAGCATGCGACTAGGTAGATGAAGAATGTTAGCATTGTTTTCATCTCCACTGTCTTCATCAGTTACTTCACCATCGTCAGGAGGGAATAAAATAATATCACCTGGGTCTTCTTCCCCGTTCTGCAACACCTCAGCAATCTTATCTAATGTCAGACTGTAAAAAAACAACTTCTAAAACACTATTTCCGCATAGCGATATGACTAATTATAAACAATAAAGATTAGTTAAAATAGTATAAAAATACATAACATAATGCCCAGTGTCACCCGTGGGTGACACCGCACATTGTAGGCGTTGTAGTAAAAATACTATTAGTTATTTTTGTCTATAAATACATGTATAATAAAGATTACATATTTATTTATAATATGTAAAAAGAAAAAATACAATACTTACGGTCTAGACATTTTTATATGACTTTTTTCACAATGAATCACACAAACTCAGCTTGTTCAAAATAAGCGCGAAACAACTTAGTGACGTTGACAAGTGACAGTTGATGCGAGTTGCCAGATAAAAAAAAAATTAAGTGATGATTAGTAGCATTACTACTATAATGATAGAATTGGAAATAAATATTGACTAGTGGTAGAAAATCACTATTAAAGTTTTGTCACCTACAGGTGACACTGGGAATTGAAGAGTTAAGGGGATTCGCACGAAATTAATTTATTTGTGGGCGAATCAATTTAATTTTTATCCAGTAAATAAATTAGCTTTAAGAGAATCGCCTCAAAAAAAGAAAAAAAACAGTGGCACTCCGGGAGTGCCGATAGAAGTGAAAACTTGAACAAGATCGCCGTGGTGGAAGAAAAATACTTGTATAGAACATTGATCCGAAACCTTATCTAAATAAAGAGCACAATCAAGTTTACAAAAAAAATAAATACTTCCAAAACCTTTAAAGTAAAAATACTTGCATAGAACATTGATCCGTAACGTAATTTAATAAACAGCACAATAGCGTTTACAAAAATGAGGTGTCGGTAACGGTGTCACGAGTGCAATTGTTTTTTCTCATCTCAAAAATGCCCAATGCGTCTGAAGAAGTTCTCACTTCAAAAAAAAAATATGTGTTGATTCGCTCGTTTCGAACGGGTCAAACGTGCGAATAAACCAATAATCCCTAAAAAAAAATCTTTTCTTTTTCTTTTTTTTTTTTTTTTCTTTTCAGGTATGGAAATCCTGTGGAATGCCTTCAGATGGCCCCATTTGCATTGCAATGAAACAGAGTAGGAATCAGTTCAAGAAACAGTTAAAATATTGTCAAAATCATAAATCGCAAATACGTATCGATTTGATAGTCAAGAGCCACGAACAAAAGGATTTTAAGAGTTTCTGGAAACAAACTGGTAGGATGAATCCTAAAACGGGCCTACCCGTGAGTGTTGATGGTGAGACGGATGCGGGACGCATAGCCGGTATTTTTAAAGAACACTTTGTGGTATCTTCCTCATTGGCAGATGCTCGGTATACGGATGAAGCTAAAGTGCCGGCGGCGTTTCCTCTTGGGTTTACTGCTAAAGAGGTGAAGAAAGTGGTAGGAAGTTTGTCGAGAGGGAAGTCGCCGGGTCACGATGGGCTTGGTGTTGAGCATCTGTTACATGCGGGATCTCACATTTACCGGGTTCTAGCAATGTTGTATGCGTTTTGTATCCGTCATACCTATCTACCAAAGGAGCTTATGGAAAGCGTGGTGGTGCCTGTGGTTAAAAATAAAACAGGCGACATAGCGGACAAAACCAACTACAGGCCCATCTCTTTGGCCGCTATAATTGGAAAGGTATTTGATGGTCTGCTTGAGCGCCGGCTTGGTGAGTATTTAAAGTTGAGTGATGCTCAGTTTGGTTTTAAGAAGGCGCTATCAACTGAGACCGCTATCCTGGCGCTTAAGCAGACGGTCAAGTACTACACTGATAGGGAAACGCCAGTATATGCTGCTTTTCTCGACCTCTCCAAGGCTTTTGACTTGGTTTGTTACGACAAGCTTTGGTCGAAGCTTGAACTTCTGGAGGTACCCGCGGAGCTTATTAATGTACTGAGGTTTTGGTATAGCTCGCAGACTAACAGTGTTAGATGGGCAGGTGCTCACTCTGATACGTACGTCTTGGAGTGTGGTGTTAGACAGGGTGGACTAACGTCCCCGACCCTGTTTAATGTTTATATGAACCAGCTGATTGAGGAGCTCAGCGAGACCAACGTTGGTTGCTCGATTGATAGCACGATGGTGAATAATCTCAGCTACGCAGACGACATGGTCTTGCTGAGTCCATCAATCAGCGCGCTCAGGAAGTTATTGGCTGTTTGTGAGTCCTATGCTGCGTCACATGGACTCACATATAATGCTAAGAAAAGTGAGCTTCTAATTTTTAAATCGAAGTCTAACTCGTTGGATAATGTTCCTCCAGTGACTTTAAGCGGAAAGCCACTACAGAGAGTCACACAGTTTAAATACCTAGGGCATGTAGTCACTGAGGACTTATCTGACGATGCTGATATTGAGAGGGAGCGGAGGGCGTTGGCGGTTCGATGCAATATGGTAGCCCGCAGGTTTGCGCGTTGTAGTAAGGATGTAAAAGTCTCGCTTTTCAAGGCATACTGCCAAACCTTCTACACATGCAGCTTGTGGGTGAAATATACTCAGAGAGCCTACAACGTCCTTCGCGTACAGTATAATAATGGATTTAGGATGTTGATGGGGCTTCCGCGCTTCTGCAGCGCTTCGCAGATGTTTGCGGAAGCCCGTGTTGACGATTTTCATGGTATTATGAGGAAGAGAACAGCGTCAATAATGGGTAGGTTGCGCGGAAGCTCCAACAGCATCCTAAACACATTATTAGACAAAATGGACAGTCCCTTTATAAGGCACTGGGTACGGAGGCACGTGCCAGCGTGTGTTGGGCCACGTCAGTTTTAGTTTGTAAAAGTTTACTAACATAGTTTTTAAGTCATTGTTACTAACACTATATGGATTGTGTGTACTTGTATGTGTAGTCCGAAATAAAGAATATATTATTATTATTATTATAACATCATCACGCCCTGTATTTCCCGAAGGGTTAGACAGAGGTGACCTATGATATAGTACATCCACATTTCGCCAGTTAGGATGTGTTCTCTACTTCCAGTCGGCATTTATACACCAGCACGCGTAGCATGACCACCGTAGAAACGAGTTTTGTCGACGGAAGAATAGACAAAATGACAGATTGTGATTGTTTATCTGTCATTTTGTCTATTCTTCCATCGACAAAATTCGTTTCTACGGTGGTCATGCTACGCGTGCAGCACGCGTATCATGACAACCATAGAAACGGGTTTTCTACGCAATTTGTCGACGGAAGAATAGACATAATGACAGATTGTGATTGTTTATCTGTCATTTTGTCTATTCTTCATTCGACAAAACCTGTTTCTATTGTGGTCATGCTAAGCGTGTGTTAGATAATTTATTGAGATTATTAGAATAGATACATAGGTACTTCGAGAACGAAGTACTTGTCAGTCTGGCCGTGTTAGATATTTAGTTTTGAGGTTAGTATAATATTAAAATATTGTTTGTTTGGTACTGATATCTGTCACATTTACGAAGAATTTGACTAGGTATTGTGTTTACCTAAAAATAACACCTAACTTGTAAAATTCTTCGTAAATGTGACATGTCAGTATCAAACAAACAATATTTTAATATTATACTAACCTCAAAACTAAATATCTAACACGGCCAGACTGACAAGTACTTTGTTCTCGAAGTAGCTATGTATCTATTCTAATAATCTCAATAAATTATCTAACACGTGCAGCTTGATTTCATAATTTAAATAATAATCATTATAATATTTAAAAAAGTTAGTTAGTATTTTAATACGTAATTGTTATGTAATTTTTTGGCAAAATATTTGATTTATTCTCGATGATTTAAAATGATCAAAATTGCTGAATAGAATTTTTCAGCTTCCGCCGCGCAAAGTATTAAGTTTAAATTAATGATTGCTTAAGATTTTTCATTTACATAACAGAGATAATGTTGAAAGTGCCTGTGTGTCTATAATTTTACACAGCTTTACGGCAGAAATCTACTACTTAAAGTGACCACAACCGCCTTTTAATGATTTCATACTGAAGATCACGTCTAAACGAGTAGTGTTAATGATTTAGAAAAAAATGTATGTTAAGTTAGAACATTTTTTTACATACATACATAAACTCACGCCTTCTTCCCATGGGGGTAGGCAGAAACTACAGAACGCCACCTGCTACGATCCTTACATAGTCCTTTTGCCTCGTTTGTAAGTAGTAGTCTCGTTTATAACGTAGTATGAATTTCTTCTGTCCAGAGCTCTCATACGTCTGACTACAATCCTGTTTTATCACTCTTTACTCACAAGTTACGATTGAGTCATTACATACAATCAAATGAGTATGACATACCTTATAAGGAATAATATTCTCAGTAAGTGGTTAATAGATGCATCAAGTTCATCTCGTTCTCGGGAAGCACAGCAGGCAGGCACGTTTCTTGTTTTACAACTTTTCAAAGGTACTTATTCAAGTTTTATTGTGATGGCTACTGCTGTGAGGTGTATCTTAATCTCCATCTTTTTAATTGTCGCTTAACATTATTAGTATGAAGGTACTTAATTGAATTTAGTAGTTATTGCCCACTAACTGTTGTTCGCGAATTCGTCTGCGATACAGGATGACAAGTAGCCTATGTCCTTCTCCAAGTTAGTCTACCCATGCGCCAAATTTCATCCAAATTCAAGTCATTTATTCATACGATATTTTTCAACGATGTTTTTAGTTTTATTTACGTATTTAACATGGATGTCATTCAGAAGATCGTGGTTAGTGGAGGAGGAGAACCTCGTGGTTAAGTAGTGACAGGATCCATCAGGTTAAGCTACGCTTGCCGGGGTTGGTCCGTGGATGGGTGCCCATCTCCACATACGACTCCTCCGTGCCTCGGAAAGCAAATTAAGCCGTTGGTTCCGGCTGTCATTCGTGGATCTTTGACAGTCGTTACGGGTCGGCAAAAGCCCGAAAGTCTGACAACCAGTCAAGGTATCGTATTACCAAGTTACTGGGTTGTGAAGGTCAGAGAAGCAGTCGCTCCGTGTAAAATACAGATATTCAGCTGCATTAGGTTTTAAGCTTAAATTAGTGCAAAGTATTAAGTTTAAATTAATGATTGCTTAAGATTTTTCATTTACATAACAGAGATAATGTTGAAAGTGCCTGTGTGTCTATAATTTTACACAGCTTTACGGCAGAAATCTACTACTTAAAGTGACCACAACCGCCTTTTAATGATTTCATACTGAAGATCACGTCTAAACGAGTAGTGTTAATGATTTAAAAAAAAAAATATGTTAAGTTAGAACATTTTTTTAATAACTTAATATATGAATATTTTAAATAGCGAAATTAATTTGTAAAGCTATGTCTAACGCGGATAAAAACCTTTTAATTACGCAAAATCTGTCAATCGTATTTTTCTGAATCTTTCATCATTTTAAAGATAATTTAGTTATTGAACTTTTAGTATACAAGTTTTATTAAAATATATTTTGTTTTATGAATAATAAATTAATAATGCATCTAATTTGGGACAGCACTCCTTCATGGGCGAGTCCAATTACTGGCTGGACGTACGACGCGTTGTGTGAGCTCAGTACAGAATACGCAAGCTAACTTGTCAAGGTCACTGGCATATATCTGCATCTTAATTCTAGCAAAATACCCCTAGCAACGTCTATTCTATCAGTTATCTACTAAGAGGCTATATCTGTTAGTTATCATCATCATTTCAGCCGAAAGACGTCCACTGCTGGACATAGCCCTCCCCCAAGCACCGCCACTTCGACCGATTATGCCAGACTTTACCTTGTGTTATCAAAAAACTCATTCGTTTAAATGATAACCCGTTTAACCCCCCTAATCACATCAGCACAACCCGTTTGATACCTTTCGAATAAAAATCCACTTTAACTGCTTAAAGCCAGTGGCACACTACACGATAATGTGGAATACATTGTGTACACAACGGATACGAAATGGTTCGAATTTCGAATAACAGACAAGAGACGGTGAATACTCGAGTTATTGTAGTCGCGCAGGCATTGAAGAATTTGCTGGTGCTAAAGCTGTGGTAAATATGTTCCAATTAAAGACGCAGGTATATGCCAGTGACCTTGAGTGGTGGCTTCCAGTCCAACCTAATGCAGCTGAATATCTGTATTTTACACGGAGCGACTGCTTCTCTGACCTTCACAACCCAGTAACTTGGTAATACGATACCTTGACTGGTTGTCAGACTTTCGGGCTTTTGCCGACCCGTAACGACTGTCAAAGATCCACGAATGACAGCCGGAACCAACGGCTTAATTTGCTTTCCGAGGCACGGAGGAGTCGTATGTGGAGATGGGCACCCATCCACGGACCAACCCCGGCAAGCGTAGCTTAACCTGATGGATCCTGTCACTACTTAACCACGAGGTTCTCCTCCTCCACTAACCACGATCTTCTGAATGACATCCATGTTAAATACGTAAATAAAACTAAAAACATCGTTGAAAAATATCGTATGAATAAATGACTTGAATTTGGATGAAATTTGGCGCATGGGTAGACTAACTTGGAGAAGGACATAGGCTACTTGTCATCCTGTATCGCAGACGAATTCGCGAACAACAGTTAGTGGGCAATAACTACTAAATTCAATTAAGTACCTTCATACTAATAATGTTAAGCGACAATTAAAAAGATGGAGATTAAGATACACCTCACAGCAGTAGCCATCACAATAAAACTTGAATAAGTACCTTTGAAAAGTTGTAAAACAAGAAACGTGCCTGCCTGCTGTGCTTCCCGAGAACGAGATGAACTTGATGCATCTATTAACCACTTACTGAGAATATTATTCCTTATAAGGTATGTCATACTCATTTGATTGTATGTAATGACTCAATCGTAACTTGTGAGTAAAGAGTGATAAAACAGGATTGTAGTCAGACGTATGAGAGCTCTGGACAGAAGAAATTCATACTACGTTATAAAAATAGAATCTATATATTTATTTCAAATTAAGTTAAGTTCTATACAAAAAACATTAGAAAAAAAAACAGTAGTTATTTCGTCATTCAATATTCTATCAACATTTTGAACATCCTAACTTTATAATCCTAACTTATATAATAAAATAATCTAAACTAATATTATTAAGAGAAAAGATTTGATTTTTTGTATGTTTGTAATCAAATGGATAAACTCAAAAATTACTTAAACAATTAAAAAAAAGATTTTACTTATAGCTACATTATCAGCGAGTAACATGGGCTGTTTTATCGACTACCACGCAAAAGAAGTCGCGGGCAGAAGCTAGTATAGTATAAAATATATTATTAATGCAAAACTGAGTTTGTTTGTTACGCTTTAACGCTAAAACTGCTGAGCAGATTTGAATGAAATTTGGCACATGGGTAGACCATGACCTGGATTAGGACATAGGGTACCTTATATCTCGATATTCCCATAGGATCGAGACTTATATGGGTGAAACTGCGGGGTGCAGCTAGTTTTGTTTATAATTCACTTTATATAATTTTCAAAGAATCTGAATATAATAGTTTATAGGATCTCTGCCTACAGCGAGGTTGTAAGATCCAAGCCAAGCGGTGGTAAAGGAGCCAGAGTAAGGAACTTCTTCACAAAACATGTCGTGTCCAAGACGAGTTTATCAATTATTTCTCAAGTCGTTGATTTAATTGAAAACGTAGTGTTTTCCAGTTAGCTAGGCAAATTATTATGAAAGCTGTTCTCTAACCTTTAAAAATCAATTCAATTATACAAAAAAAAAACAGTGGCACTCCGGGAGTGCCAACAGAAGTGAAAACTTGAACAATACTTTTCTTTTTTGGAGTTGGTAAATCATGTCTCAATGTTTGGAAATGTTATTAATCCCAAAGAAAATGTATCGCGCCTTGATGTCTTTTTAATAGTCAAAAGCTGGTGTCGGTAACAGTGTCGCGAGTTCAATTGTTTTTTCCCATCTCAATAATGCCCAACGCACCTAAAGAAGTTTTTTCACTTCAAAAAAATCGCCAACCTCACAAACTCCATTAGGACTCATAATATTTAATCTTGTTAAAAATAAAAGTTTTAAACCATCTCAGTGGATGGGCGACTAGTTCAATTCCGGCGCGGTCGCGTGGCCATACTTTTTGCTTGTTAAAATACCTGCCCGCAGTGAATGAAGGAACGGTCGAGTGAATGGTTGAGTGAATGAGTCCCGGCGGGACATCGACGCAATTACCTTTTTTACTTTAAACGTACGGAAATGAAACGACTTTATAATAGGAATGATTGAATGAACCTTATTTTGTTAAGGGTTTGTTATTATTTGATAGGTTGTTTGTTTGTTTGACAGCATGTTTTGTTTTAGAGAATGTTTTCTGTGCGAATGAAGAGAAGCTTTTGGCTAAGTAATAACAAGCGCACGGGTCGATCCATCAGGTTAAGCTACACTTGGCGAGGTTGGTCCGTGGATGGGTGACCGTCTTTACATACCGAGACTCCTCCGTGCCTCGGAAAGCACGTTAAGCCGTTGGTCCCGGCTGTCATTCGTTGCTCTTTGACAGTCGTTACGTGTCGTGCCTAAAGTCTGACAACCAGTCTTACCATTGGGATATCGTATTACCTAGTTACTGGGTTGTGGCGGTCAGATAGGCAGTAGCTCCATGTAAAATACTGATGTTCAGCTGCATCCGGTTAGACTGGAAGCCGACCCCAGCATAGTTGGGAAAAGACTAGGCAGATTGATTGTTCTCTGTGCGAATGAGTCTATGTAACGTTAGAGAAATGTGTTTTTCTCAAACATGCATGGAAATATTGTCATTATTTTCGAAAAAAGAACACGCGATGTATCGAATTTATGGTCAAAGAAAATCAAATCCATTGCAGGAGCGTTTTTTTTTTTAATTTGGAACATTACAACGCTCCAGCAATGTTGTATGAAACGGCGTGCTGTGGTTATTAAATACTCTTTGATTGGATCTCTTTTATCATTCTTGGCATACCAAAGTAAGTCTCTTTGCTTAGTACAAATTGCGTTCACGTGGCTGTATAGCTATAAATGCGTTTGCCTTTCGGCACAGATGATAAATAGAAAATTGGCGTCAAAGCTGAAAATTCGTCTTGATTTGTTATTTACCTATATAGGTAATAAATGTATAATATAAAAGTATGTTTTATTTCCCTGCATTCTTTTGAGAAAAGCACTATATATGCCTCGGCGGAAATGTCAATTGCCTGTCTCGTATTAGTGAAGTCCTCGCCTACGGCTCGGTCTTCAAACTCATACTCGACCTGCAATTGCTTATTTCTCGGCCTTTGCAATAATGTGCTATTTTATTTACTATACATGTGCGAGTCGGACTCTTTTATTATTTGCCATGACGGGGCCAGATATACTCTGTGAAAATTTCAACTTGCTTTCACAACAACTTGCTTCCACAACAACTTGCTTGGTTTGGTACAGTTTACAAGGTACAGCAGACAGATAGATGAAATAGGCTTAGTAATAGGGTCCCGCTGGTAACCTTTAGGTGTGGAACCTTGAAATGTTTGCTTAGGGAGCAAACAACTGTTTTAAAGCGAGTGTTTCTTTGAATCCAGAGCGGAGCGAAGTATTCAAAGTACGTCACTCGAGCTTAAAATAGTGTTGCTCCCGAGGTGGACACTGCTTTTTATCAGAAAAAATCTTTTCTATGAGAAAATTAGTAAGTGCAACAGGAATAAGAATACTTAGTACCTACTATTATTTATTTTCTTCTCACTACTTGAGGACGAAACATTTTTTTTTTTATAAAACCTGTTCCCTAATTGCGTAACTTATTTTCGTAAACAATTTTGACTAATTTGTTTCATTTTGCCAGTTCAACAACATTCATTGCGTTATTTACGTTGTTGAGCAGATTTTTTTCTAAATTATGAAGCAATGGATTAGCAATCTGTATAAAATCGAAACAAATTGTGATTGATCGTGCATTACGCAATTAGGGTATTGAAATTCGAATTTGAGTAAACAATTACGAACGAAGGCGGAATGGATTTCGCGCGTATTTATTTTCACATAAACTTTTTTTTTGCCTCTCTCGCGGTTTACTTTATCATTCAGCTTGTTACTTGTTCATACAATGTTCGTGACTGATCTCTTTGGTGATTAAAACTTTTACTAACAATATCCACATTCCAAATTCAAATCATTTTTAGTCCCTAGGGATTATGAAAAAGCTGTTTTTCCCTGTTTACGAAGAATAAACTGGTTCTTTTTGAATACATGTGATAAAATAGTTTTTTGTGTTTACTATTCGCACTTGTCAAGTTCCAAATACGCTAATTTTCTACCGCTGTTACATTAGATATTTGTCTGCCCTAGACATCTATACTCCATTTGAAATAAGATTAGATATTTGACTAAACCTTTTTTACAGTCTGTTCAACCGATTTTGACTTCTATTGCGTTGGTAGCATGACAAATTGTAACTGCAGTAAACAGTTGGTATTGTAACCACTTTTTTGCTTTTAATGCCATCCTTATTCTTCGGTATAGAAGTCAAAATCGGTTGAACGGACTGTAAAAAAGGTTTGTTTAAATGTCTAATCTTATTTCAAATGGAGTACCTATAAGATGATGGAGAAAGCGCATAAATTAGCCTACTTAAGCAGCGTGTAATGGAGGTTGTCAGTGCCATCACACACGTGTATAGGAAGATGAGCGCCCTATTTCAAGCTCAATTAATTCTCTACAGGTACTGGTAACTACACAACCGTGTAGACTATTGTATGTAGGTCTAATGGATGTGTAGTGGAGGATATCGTCGTCAAGCGGTTTGGATATAATATTAAGAGGCCTGCGAACACGGCTCACAACTACAAATCAAGATGTTTGCAAAATTAAATTCCAATTGCGCTAGTGTGAGTGCATGTCGGAGCGATATACACCTACAGTGAGCAATACTACCACGCACACATTGACAATTATTGCTTGACGCGATAGCACTACTAGCTTTCGGAAATTTATCATAAATTTGGATGTGTTCCGTAATACCAAAAATTATGAATGAAAACTTGGTCTTTTTCCATTTTTTTTTTTTCGATAATTTGTAACTTGATAATATAAGCTGCTGCGGAAACAGTATTATAAATATCGTTGTTTATAATATAGAAAAAACAATATGAAGACATGTTATTTACGCTGTAAAAATGTGCGAAATTAAATTCAAATAAACTTCATTTTAGAAAAGTTTTTTGGATTAAAATAGATGTAGGAGCTTAGATAAACACTATCTAAATCCGAATAACAACATAATATAGTGGAAATATGCCCAAATTGCAAATGATTTAGGTATTACGTTTGTATGGACAATTCATGCGTCGCCGCGTTCTTAAGAACGTTCTATAACCACACCTCAACCACAACGACAACACGTGGTCGGGCGCTAATTTGAATGAAAATGAACAGTTTATTCACACGGGCCACATTTGGCCGTCAAAATCATCTGTGTGGGCGAAACCGACCACATTAAGACCACGACGCAGCCACAACGCAACCATAACAAAACTACGCAGTAGCAACCGGCTACATTGCAAACACAACGATATGTCTTATCGATAACGCTACCACGTCGAAATTTTGTAGTTACCACAACGCAACTGCAAGTAGGTAGCTGTAGCCACACTATTCACACGTAACCACTGCTTGCCCACATTTGCCACATGTTGCTGTGATGTAGTGTGGTTGTGGTACGTGTAATCGGGGCCTTAAATACACACTGGTATTTGAACAATTCCGCTACATATATAAATTAATAAGATATTCACAAAAAAAAAAAAAAAAAATCCTGTAAAATTTGGTTTTTACGATTACGATTTTATTAGCCGGGGACAGCAAAGTAGTCTCTGTAATAACTATTGTCCTCTTACCGACGATAAAATGTGGATTGCTGCAATCTGAAGAGCCTCGATATCCTTTTCTACGTTGAAATGCTCTGATCAATTTTTCCAACATTTAACATCATAGGTGAAATATTTGAACAGTTTGTATTTGTAAATGAAAATGGTATCTCCTTTTCTTGGATTTCTGAGAGTAGATCGAAGTACTTATCTCTAAGATATAGATGGTTATCCATTTACTACCCGATCTTTATAGTTTATGTCACCCATGTCTAAAAATATCCATAGTCCGGTCCGAAAACTATCTTATGAAAATGTAAACAAATGGATCAAAAAACATACCTATGAATTCCAAGTTGTTGTGCCACTTACATACTGAGAGCATAATTATCTGATTATTTGAATACTTACACCCGAAATTCTCATTCTACGTGATAATTGACGTCAATTTTATAACCTCAATTTTCATCGACGATTTTAAATTACAATTTAATAAGTTATTCAAACAATAATTGTCGTAAAAAGTGTTGAGATTTAAAATAAAAAAATCAAAATCTAAATATTTTATCTCACATAAACCTACAAGGGCACTTATGAAACGTCAGAAGCTAGGTACACGATTCCAATTGGTCGTTTCCTATGGAGAAGAACCAGTAAGAAAATCCACGGTTACTCTTTTAAAAATAATTGGATTTTACAATATTTCATTTAACAGTGTTAATAGGTATGGGAGGACAGTGTAGGCCTTACAACATGGACCCGGTACTTAACAAAATTGAAAATGGTCAACAAATCTAAAGTCCACTAAGTCTAAAACGTTCTCACATTCACAAAATAGAAAAGAATCTTTAGAAAAGAAAAATTAAATAATTAAAATAAAAACCTATGTAAACCAAATGACATGATTGTCATAATAACTACAATAACGAATAATTATCATATCCACTAAAGCCTAATAAAGAAAGTTAAAACCTTCTAAACACAGATAAATGTGATACTAATTCCCTTTAGTGAGTGATCGCATAAGCATTTATTTATTTATTTGCTCTCATGCACATCACACATTTTACTGTCGGATTTTGTACATGAACCCTGTCAGGGCACTGCAAAGCACAATGTTGGTTTATTGTTGAGTTTGTGAACATTAAGTTATCATAAATTGAGTCAAAACTTATGCAAATACATTTCAGTAATAAAAATAAAATAAAAATACATGTCAAGACATCGATATGATATCCAATTAATAGTAACAGTAACAGTGTTTTAGTGATGGTCTGGCAGTTTGAGTAGTTTTTGCGGCCTACCCAAATGTCCTTTCTTTGGTATTGCTCGTTGAGTTGAGCTCCTTAAGTTCTGAGTTGAGCTCTACGATTACTGACAAATGCTTGCACTGGCTGGACAGGTCCACTCAAATCTGTGTGGTTCTTTCCTCAAAAAACCTTTTCAGACACTAATCTACATGGTCCTCATATGGCCTGACCAAGATTATGTCTGGACTTTAAAAGAGACTGCGACTTCTGAGTTTGTTTCGGCCTTTCTTCTCAGAGTAGTCAGATAGGAAACGCCGAACTCATCTAGTTTATTTTTAATATTTTTTTATATGACGTGTTAAAGTGATTTCGATATCCTATTTACACAATAAACAATTTCATTTAATTTCACAGCAATAAACAGTATACAATCAAACACAATAACACACATAGTCATATTTAACCAGAACAGTGTTTGTTTACACTTTTATTATATACTTTTTGTTACAGACTATACCAATACCGACTATATTGGTGAGGTCTGTACTACTGTGATACTGAAAAGTTAAGCACCTTAAGGTGATTTTTTTCTTGAACCGTGCATGAGACTTAGGCTGCGTTTCCACCAGAAATGTGCAAGGTAGCTGAGCGGTGCGAGGATGTGTAATAAAGCTGTGAAACGATGTGAGTGTTTCCACTAGAGATGTGCTAGGCGGCTGAGCGGTGCGAGGATGTGTAGCGACGCTGTGAAACGGTGCGCAGAATGGTGCGCGGGCTCATCTCAGATACGATTTCTCATTCGTGTCCGTCTGTAACACACATCCCTCTCACACATCCCTCGCACACATCTCTCGAACACATCCCTCGCACACATCTTTAGTACTCATCCCTCGCACCCATCCCTCGTTTGTTTTGTACGTACACAAACCTCGCACTGCTAAGCTGTTTTCACCGGAGCTGCGCTGAGCGAAGCTAGGTAAATGAAGCGATTCTATTGGTTCTTAACAAACACATCCCTCGCTACGCATCCTCGCACATCTCTGGTGGAAACGCAGCCTTAAGCTTCGGCCAAACCTGAGCGACCACAAAGCGGGAGGCGGGAAGCGAAGCGGGATGGCGCCTTGCATACTTACGCGACCGTAGCGCGGGAACACCGCGTCGGCAAAGCGGGAGTGAGCGGGAAGCTCGCGTCTTGTGGTCAGACGTGCGTACAGATTGTTACATTATTACAGACGTCTCATTATTTAAACTCCACGATGACAGACGATAATAATATTAGAGATGTTTATCGAAAGTAAGAGAACATACTCTTCTATACGATCTGAAAAATCCTGGATATAAAAACATACGTAAAAAGGATAAAATATGGGACTCAATCGGCCAGATTCTGATGAATCGGCCAGAGTCAGACTCTGATGTTAATTATGAGACTGACATAACACAACAATTTGGGTGCTACACTAAGCTATAGACGTGCGGCTGTGACTATTCACTAAACAAAATGAAGTTCGCTGTTCGCGCTGTAGTCGCGCAGGTGTGCACGATAATTCCCGCGTTAGTTTCGCGTTGTTGACGCTCCCGCGTCCCGCGTTGTAGTCGCTCAAGTTTGGCCGAAGCTTTATTATAACGTTTATCTCCAACTACAAAAGGTACTGTTACTACTATGCATGAAAATAGCAGGTGCCCGTTAGACGAAAAACCGGCCAAGTGCATGTCGGACCACGCACAATGTAGGGTTGCGTAGTTGGGATGAATTTATCCCAAGAACAAACTTAACTTTGTAGTTGAAAAATATGTTCTTCCATACGGAATATATGGGAGAACATGTTTTTGAAACCGCAAATGTAAGTTGGGCGATTATTACTCGTTAACTTGTAAAGCCTACTTAGCTGTGATAGTTTTCCTTTTAATTTCGTTATTTATACTATTGCTTTGAATTTTTTCACTTACCGAAAACCAACCATTTAGCTGGCAGGGGGGATACACTTGATTCTAACAAAACTTACCACTTTAAAGCTTAATATTTCGAAAACGGATTCCTGAATCCAAAAATGGTTTCTAAAAACTCGCAATATTTTTGAACGACCTTTCCAATGATACCCCACACTATGGGATAGATGAGAAAAAAAAAACATCCCCACTTTACGTGTAGGGGAAGTGCCTTGATTTGTTTTTCATGATTTTGTTTTACCACTTTGTCGGCGTCATTAATATGTATACCCATGCCAAATTACAGCTTTCTAGTACTAGTCACGGACAGACAGGCAGACGAACGGACATGGCGAAACTATAAGGGTTCCTTGTTTACTACGGAACCCTAAAAAGGAATGTGTTTGAAGTTTAAGCTTAATCTTTTCATTCCGTGACAGTACATTCATACCTACAATTCCTTTACGACTACAATCAAGTCTGTAGCGATGAAACAAAGGGACAAAACGAGCAAAAAGCACGATGGAATTCAAGTCCCGCAAACTGAGTGCAAAGCGCATGGCACGTGCCATCTCCGTACCAATTAGTGTGCTGTGTGCTTTTCCAATATACAACGTAGGTACCTATAGATGGAATAATGGGTACAGACCGGCAAATAAATGGTTGTAGCCATTTGGTTATAGCACGGCAAATTGACGTAGCATTTAGGATGAATAATCTCTGTCCGCGGTCTAGCTCCGAGACTCTTAGTACTTGAAAGCTTTTGGCATGGGTATACATATTAATTATGCCGACAAAGTGGTAAAACAAAATAATGAAAAAAAAAATTAAGGCACCTCCCCTACACGTAAAGTGGGGATGATTTTTAGGGTTCCGTAGTAAACAAGGAACCCTTACACGTAAACTGGTGATGTTTTTTTTTTCTATCCCATGGTGTGGGGTATCATTGGAAAGCAAGACCATTTTTGGATTCAAGGATCTATTTCCGAAATATTACCACATGTTCGTGAACGGGAGCCGTCAGTTGAGCCTGGTCATCTCTTATCTGCCAGGGCTTATTTTTAATTTTATATTTTTCAATTGTTTTAATTATTTTTTGTACATTTTTCTCACATATAGAAGCAACCAGAATAATGTACTCAGAATTTTGTAATATCTATATTTAAAAGAGTGGCCTTGGAGTTTCTTGCCCGTTCTTCTCCATAGAGATCTACGTTTTGGAATGGGCAACTAGCTTCAACTTTCTGACTAACTGACCGATTCTTTGACAGTTCAAAAGTGCCTATAAATGGTTTAATTGAAATAAATGCTTTGAGTTTGAGTTTGAGTTTAAGCTTTAACGTGCAAATTTTTGTTAGAGTCAAGTGTTCCCCCCTCTGTTAGCTAAATGGTTGGTGTTGGGCGTGTGAAAAAAAAAACAGAAAAGGAAAACTATCAGAGCTAAGTAGGCTCTACACGTTAACGAGTAATAATCGACCAACTTATATTTTTAGTTGCAAAAACATGTTTTCCGTATGGGAGAACATGTTTTTCAACTGCAAAGTTAAGTTTGTTTTTGGGATAAATTGATCCCAACTACGGAACCCTTCATTGTGCTTGGCCTGACATGCACTTGTCCGGTAGTCGATTTGTTGATTGATTGAAAAAATATACTTCTGAGAAATACAAAAAATTTGATTCTAATTAATAATTGTTGAAGTAAGTATTCTACGTTTTTTTTAATGGCATCTTGCAGGTCAACCTAGGAGGTTGTCAGCCACTTAACCGGACTTTCCTGTGGCTGCCTCAATAAATTAAGGCCTCCAGCCAGGTCATAAGACTTAGAAACTAAGCCACTATATGCTAAGGGCACCCCCTGTGGGGTACGGACCTCGGCTTAGGGCGTCGCTGGGGGAGGACAGCAAGGGACAGGCTGGATAGCATGGTTCAGTGATCGAGTATAATAAATAAGCTTAACAAGTGTCGTCTCAGAATCAATAAGTGGGTTTAATGCTCGCTCAAACCATTCATAAAATAAATTATACAGCGAGATTATGAATCAGAACCAAGAATTTATCGGAACATGAAATATTGTAAGGAAACTCCAAATCAAAACACTTGGAAAACTTAGCTTAACCGTGGGCTACTGTGGGGTGCCGCCCACCAACCATATTGAAACTCAAAACTTTCTTAAGGCCGCGGACTCGAAGTCAGCGGGCAGCGGGGCGGGACAGCGGCGGCGCGGGCGGTGCGGCAACGCATAGTTTTATATGGAACTACTCGCTCCCCGCGCCGCGGCGTAAGACATGTCCATTTCTCTTTCTTTTGCATTACAATGGTGCTGATTCCCTTGTTCACAAACTAAACGAAATTTAAGTTCAATGCATCTTTTTCTTTCTATTTCATTATGAAAAGGACAGAAGATAAATTTTAGTTTAGTCCTGTCAAATTAATCAGCGCCTGTCACTCTTCATACAAGTTTAGACGTGATTAAAAACTTGCCGACCAAAATTACGTCAATTTACGTCAAGCGCCAATTAATTTGACAGGACTAAACTAAAATTTATCTTCTGTCCTTTTCTTAATGAAATTGAAAGAAAAAGATGCATTGAACTTAAATTTAGTTTAGTTTGTGAACAAGGGAATCGGCACCAATGTTTTGCCATTTTTATGTTAAAGTAAAATAAATAAAGATAAATGTTTAACTGATCCTTTAAAAACTTATTGACCTTGTAATGTCTTTTTAAAATATATGAGACTCTTTTCAAGTTTTCTGGCCTATTCTCACAGTTGGTCGCAGTAACTAAGATAGAGTCTAACAAACGAGTTAGATTAGGTTAACCGCTGCATCCAAATTGGTCGCAGTTAGCCGACTAACGCACGGACGTAATAAAATCGCAGCGGGATTTATTCGTACACTAGATTTTCAACGCTCTGCTTAGCATCGAAAGTTGAAAATCCAGCAGTGTGTTTTTTCGACGCGCTGGTATGTACTCTGTTAAATTCTCAACGCTCGGTTTAACACCGAGAGTTGAAAATCTAGTGCGCGATAAAATCCCGTCGCAATTTTATTACGTCCGTGCGAACGTCGGCTAACTTGGCAATTTTTTTTTTGAGATTCGCAAAAAAAGGCGCATTCATATAATAATGTTCAATATTTTTGAAGTGAAAACTTCTTTACGCGCAATGGACATTTTTGAGATGGGAAAAAACAATTGAACTCGCGACACCTCATGTTTGTAAACGCGATTGTGCTTATTATTTATATTACGGTACGGATCAATGTTCTATGCAAGTATTTTACTTTAAAGGTTTGGAAGTTTTTTTTTTTGTAAACGCGATTGTGCTGTTTATTTAGATAAGGTTACAAACCAATATTCTATACAAGAATTTTTTTTCCACCAAGGCGATCTTGTTTAAGTTTTCACTTCTGTCGGCACTCCCGGAGTGCCACTGTGTTTTTGATAATTGAGGTTCGATTCAATACATGCCATAAATAAATGTCACCGGCTTAAAAGATTACTCAATGGAAACGCACACTGTATCGGTTCTTCACTAATTAATGTTGTAGGTACCTAATACAGGTTTAAACCTGTCACCTCATTGTTTTCACAATTAAGTCCTTATTCGAGTGTAGTAATGTATAGAGGTAAAAGGTAGTAGACCTTTTGTTTTAGAGTTTTCGGAACGATTAATTTTGTTACTTTGGACGATTCGGGACGTATTTAAATGAAATTAAATTGACACTAAAGATTTATAAAATTAAATTTTAAAAAAATTACATGTTTCGCGTCGATGTTCCGGCCACCTTGTATACTTCTAAACCGGTAAAGTCCCAGAAATCGCGTCGCGACGCAAAAAATCGCGCGATATTTTTGATTTAAAAAAATATTTGATGAGAATCCGTCAGGCCATAGAGTTAAGCTGCCCACAGACTATACTATCCCTTATATATGTCACCGTAAGATTGTGAGCACCGTTAGTTCATAATCTATCGGTATTATTTCCGTTAGATCATAATCTGTCGAAAAATTGTGAACTGGGTGAAATGGGTTAGGTTAGGTTAGAACTGTGACCAACCGCGTCAGTCGAGTGAGCATAGTAAGCGCTGCCGCGGCAGCGGCAGCGCTTACTATGCTCGTTTCTCATGGATATAATATAAACTTTCGAAAAATAATGCGTTAAATCGTAAATGATTTGTCGCAGTTCACAATTTTTCGACAGTTTGTAATCTAACGGAAATAATACCGATAGATTATAAACTAACGAAGTTTATAATTTTACGGTGACATATATATATATAGTCACCGTCACCATTTGATGACAGTGTGGGGTTTGACGGCCCCGATGTCGCTTATAATAAGTGACAGCTGGAGACAGAGCGGTACCCCTTCATTTATAAACGTTGCTTAAAGTTATAAGAAGTTTAACGTAAAAAGTTATGATTTATGAATAAACCCCAAAATTCGTAACTTATGGGTAACATAAGCAAATCATCATCTGCCTAGCCTTTTCCCAACTATTTTGGGGTCAGCAGCTGAATACCAGAATTTTACAAGGAGCGACTGCCTACCTGACCTCCACAACCCAGTAACTGGGTAATACGATACCCCTTCGTAAGAATGGTAGTCAGACTTTCGGGCTTCTGACGACAAGTAACGACTGTCAAAGATCCACGACTAACAACTGGGACCAACGGCTTAACGTGCTTTCCGAGGCACGGAGGAGTCTCGGTATGTAAAGATGGTCACCCATCCACGGACCAACCCCGGCAAGCGTAGCTTAACCTGATGGATCGATCTGTGCGGCTGTTATTACTTAGCCACGAGCTTCTCCGTAACTTAACTTTAAGAAAAGTTTATGAACAAACCCCAAAATCCGTAACTAATGGATAACTTAAGGAAATGTCAATGACTAATTCAATATCTAGGCTCAATTTTCTCAGTATTACCAAAAAGGAGACTTTCTCAATACTTCGGAGTACAGTCATAGTTCTATGGCCACTGGACAGTAAAATGTGAACCTAGTTAGGCCCTTTGTACACGGGACGGTTTCTTTAGGTTAGGCGTATAAACCGCCGCCGCCGCGCCCGCCGTAGAAAAAAACGTATCTGTCAACAAGCTTCCACATTTTTGACGTGATAACGTCTTATAAATCAATGAACGCCGGCTGCACGCACGAAAAAGTGTCACGTTCCGCCTGAGCAGAACCTGCAAGCGAGAGCGCGGAACAAGCGATAGAGAGGCACGATCGGCCTAAGCGTTCGGCTTGTGACGTTATTAAGTAAAATTATCGTCCGTAAACCGACTTTACACAGACAACCAATTTTTTTTAAAGTAAAAACTTCTTTAGGCGCGTTGGGCATTTTTGGGATAGGACTAAACCATTGATTTCGCGACACTGTTATGACACCAACTTTTGACCATTAAAAAGACATCAACGCGTTGATTACCGCGGTGGCGTTTTTAAAGTGAAACTTTTATTACATCGTCTCAAACTTTTTCGTCTGTGTGTTGCATGTCGCGTGACGGTCGGCCGCGGAGTAGGGATAAAGTGAAAGGCGCTCGTCAGAGCAGCCAAGGCCAATATGGCGGCGCCTATAGTTCGCTTAAAAGTTTCACATTTACCGTGGTTTCATAAAACCACACAATCCTTTTTTTTTCAAGTTTTTAGTTCTGTCGGCACTCCCGGAGTGCCACTGTTTTTTTTTTAATGTGTGACACCATATTGATTGTATGCAGGGTGCGCGTCAGCGGCGCGTGCTGCAGAAGGTTGGTGCGAGTTAGCGGCACCCACAGCAGCGGCGGTCACCCACATGCCCATCAGGTACACACAACCCAACCATGCACCTGGATTGAGACATAAGATACTTATTATCCTGAAATTCCCATTTGATCGAGACTAAGGCGGGTGAAACCGAGGGGCGCAGCTTGTTTATAATATTTACAGAATATAAAATAGATAGTATATTATATGGAAGTATGGATAAGGCTTTTAGAAAGTCTATCACAATTATCCTTATAGGCGTGTTATAATTGACTCTTTTGTTCAGCCGACAATGCGGGCCGGCTATTATTTGAATTGGCCGGCTGGGCCACGAATTGGTCAGTCACTAATCAAATATTGTAGGGAAAACGGCCTTTGTTCTATTCAAATTGGGTTGTGTAGGCTTTGAATATATGCTTATTGATCGTTTAGAACGTTAGTCCTGACTGAGACTGTGCTTTGTGCTTCCCAAACTAACTTCAGAAATTAAAACTGTTTAAGTTTTAGAGGTATGAGGAACAGAGTGTAAAATTCACTCATCCTTTATTGAAAAGGGAGGATCAATTTAGAGGCATGAGGAACAGAGTGTAAAGTTCACTCATTCTTTATTGAAAACGGAGGATTAATTTAGAGGCATGAGGAACAGGGTGTAAAGTTCACTCATTCTTTATTGAAAACGGAGGATTAATTTAGAGGCATGAGGAACAGGATGTAAAGTTCACTCATTCTTTATTGAAAACGGAGGATTAATTTAGAGGCATGAGGAACAGGGTGTAAAGTTCACTCATTCTTTATTGAAAACGGAGGATTAATTTAGAGGCATGAGGAACAGGATGTAAAGTTCACTCATCCTTTATTGAAAAGGGAGGATCAATTTAGAGGCATGAGGAACAGGATATAAAGTTCACTCATCCTTTATTGAAAAAGGAGGATCAATTTAGAGGCTTGAGGAACAGGGTGTAAAGTTCACTATAGAAAAGGTGTATATGGTGTTCGCGCGTTAAACTCTAATTGAGCGATGCAGGATTTGCGTGACGTTTTTGGTGCGGAGTTCACATGTGGCTATGTAGACGCCGCCACAAACTAATGATTTTTTTGGCCTTAGTTCAGATCTTTGGATGACATAACTCAAGATTTAAAAACTGTTGGATTGACAAATTTGAGAGAATAAGCCGGAAATAGTAGGTCACGTTTGAGAAATATACTTGACCAGGCTAAGGCCCAACCGCGGCTGTAAAGCCTTAATGCCTTAGCCTTGCCTTAAATTAATAATTTAAGTAAAATCTGCATATGCACAAAGACTCCCACATTTTCTGCACGTTCACGTCTATCACGAGGTGATCAAACCGTGCAATATAAGAAACTGCACTCGCAAACAAATAAAAAATAAACTAACATCCTGGTTGCTAAACTTGTTATATGACAAGTTTAGCAACCAGGATGTTAGTTTATTTTTTACGAAGCAGAAAAGATAATTACAGTGGTAAAATAATTTTTTGCACACATACGTTCGTACCACTCGTACTTTCTGCCTTACACACACATACTTTCGCTTAAACACCGTCAAACTCACCATCACATAGCTACACACTTACGCTCACACTCATTCACAGCACATGTGCACACAATAACACTCACACTCATTTACATAACAGCGTTTTTTCAGTTTTATTATTATTATTTTCTTTGTATACTAGATTTGTTTGTTATGTTTCTTTAATTTTTATGCTTAGATTTTTACTGCGCCTTTTTGTTTTATTTTATTTAATTTATAATTTGAAGAAAACTTTTTTTTCACTTTTATCTACCGAACATTGTTTTAAAATAAAATAAACGTTTGAATGGTAATACCTCCATATTGGTGCCCAAGATACAGGCTTGCCTAGTTTGGGGCCAATGTAAACGCTTTGTATTATTTTTTCTAGCAATAAAGATTTTTAACCGACTTCCAAAAGGAGGAGGTTCTCAATTCGATTGTATGTTTTTTTTTTTTTTGTATGTTTGTTACGCGATTACTCCATCAATTATGAATTGATTTTGATCATTCTTTTTTTGTTTGGTAGATAATATTTCAGAGGTGGTCCCATATAAATTTTATTAACTTTGCTTGGGTAGTTTTTGAGTTAGCTTCAATAATACGTATTTTTTCATCACTTAGTATGTGGATGATATGATAACTTGCTGTCACTGTTATTTACATAGCAGGTATTGGTATTCGAATTTGTGTGGGGTAGGTGTATCACAACTAAAAAGTCAAAAATAAAAACTTTTTACAAAAAAAAAAACAACCGACTTCAAAAAAACACTACAAAGTGAAAAATAACTTTAATTTCGGAAGTCGGTGACAAAGAACGAAAATTCAAAACCAAAGACACCGACTTCCGAAATTAAAGTTATTTTTCACTTTGTAGTGTTTTTTTGAAGTCGGTTGTTTTTTTTTTGTAAAAAGTTTTTTAATTTTGACGTTATTTTAAAAGTACTGTTTCGTAAGTTTAATAGAAGCAAGTAGCGAGAAGTTTTGGGTTCAATTCTTAAGCCGGGCAAAGAGTAATAGATTATTCATTTTAGATTATCCATGCGTCATGTTCGTGAACGGGCGCCGTCAGTTGGGACTGGTCATCTCTTAGCTGCCAGGGCTTATTTCTAATTTTTTGAATTGTTCTTTTTTTATCTTTTTATTACGGTCGCTTCTAACGTGCACGTCTTTCTACATTGTTCTCACATGTATAATTTCAACATGAATGATGTAACCAATATTTTGTAACAATTTTTTATTTAAAAGAGTGTCCGTGGAGTTTCTTGCCCGTTCTTCTCCATAGGTACCTACTACGCTTTGGAATGGGCAACTAGCTTCATACCTATTTCTGACTGACCGATTCCTTGACAATTCAAAAGTGCCTGTAAATGGTTTAATTGAAATAAATGATTTGAGTTTGAGTTTGAGTTTGATTTTACAAAAAAAAACAGTGGCACTCCGGGAGTGCTAACAGAAGTGAAAACTTGAACAAGATCGCCTTGGTGGAACAAAAATATTTGAACAGAACATCGGTCCGTAACTTTATCTAAATAAAGAGCACAAACGCGTTTACAAAAATGAGGTGTCGATAACGGTGTCGCGAGTTCAATTATTTTTTACCATCTCAAAAATGCCCAACGCACCTAACGTAGTTTTTATTTCAAAAACGTTAGCACCCCACAATCTGAGTGTATGCCTCTCCTATTACAAATTCTACTCTCTCTGGTCTTTTGAAAAAACTGGCGAAATATGAGTGTACAAGCTTGGCGTCATGTTATAATTTCTATGAATTCCGTAGTGGTGACGACAGCAAACAATTACTTAAATAGGGAATTTCCTCACAGAATTCATTGGTACAGTTACTATGCCTTTTACCTTATCACAATGTAGATAGTTACAGAAGGTCAGCTAGATACAACGAGTGACAACAGGCGCACGCGCACCCGCGTACGTACGGTGAACTAAAACTTTTTTTTTTAATGTCATCTCGCAGGTTAACCTAGGAGTTTGTCAGCTGCTTAACCGGACTTTCTTGTGGGTGTCTCAATAAATTAAGGCCTCCAGCCAGGGCATAAAACTTACAAACAGCGACTAAGATAAGGGCATCCCCTGTGGGGTACGAACCCCAGCTTAGGGCATTGCTGGGGGGAGGACAGCAAGGGATTGGCTGGATCTTAGATTAATTAGGGACAAATTTAATGCTACAGGCTCAGCGGTGCGGGCTAGCTCGTGCAAGTGTCGGGGCGGGGTTTGCGAGTGCGCTTGCATCCGCATCCTATTTAAAAACGATCGCCCCTTTCATATTTTTTTTTTTTTTTATCTTGAACGCGTGGTCGCGCCCATAGAGGGTACTTTCTGGTTTTTCGAACAAAAAGTGACATCATAATATTATGAATGCGACGATCGTGTATTCGCACGACGATCTTTTTGGGGCACTCAGAAATTTTTGCGATACTAAAAAAAATATACTAAAGGTTTTTTAGGGTTCCGTAGTAACAAGGAACCCTTATAGTTTCGTCATGTCCGTCTGTCTGTCTGTCCGTCTGTCTGTCTGTCTATCTGTCCGCGGTCTAGCTCCGAGATCCTTAGTACTAGAAAGCTGTAATTTGGCATAGGTATACATATTAATTAGGCCGACAAAGTGGTAAATTAAAATTATAAAAAAACATTTTTTATGAGTACCTCCCATACACGTAAAGTGGTAATGTTTTTTTTTTATCCCATGATGTGGGGTATTATTGGAAAGGTCAAAAACATTGTGAGTTTGGGAAAACCATTTTTGGATTCAGGGTTTGCGAAATATTAAGCTTTAAAGTGCTAATTTTTGTTAGAGTCAAGTGTCCCTCCCCCTGCCAGCTAAATGGTTGGTTTTGGATGTGTGAAATAAATCACAGTAGTAGATTATATAACGAAATTAAAAGGAAAACTATCACAGCTAAGTAGACTTTACAAGTTAACGAGTAATAATCGACCAACTTACTTTTGCAGTTGCAAAAACACGTTTTTCCATACATTTTGTATGGGAGAACATGTTTATCAACTACAAAGTTAAGTTTGTTTTTGGGATAAATTCATCCCAACTACGGAACCCTTCATTGTGCGTGGTCCGACAAGCACTTGGTCGGTTTATTTTTTATTTTTATTATTACTTTTCAAAGAAGTCTCCATTGGCGTCTATACACAGTTTCATACGTCTAAACCAATTTTCATAACACATTTTCCAGTCGGCATCAGACACCTCTTCAATCCCCTTCTCAAATGCAGCCAGTGCATCTTCCGGTGATGAAAACTGTTTTCTCTTGAGGTGATTTTTTATTTTGGGAAACAAAAATGATAAATCCATCCGTAATGACATCTTAAACGTGTTGAGACGAGCCTGCTTATGTAACAGCCGTCATAGGGCGGCCACTTCTTTCTTCGTCCGCCAAAATTACTCGACCACGCATAAATTCGTTGAACCAGCGGAAAACAGTCGCTGTAGAAGGGCTTTTGTCTATGAACACCATTCGAAGTCATTCAGACGATTCTTCTGGTTTTAGTCGACATTTGAAATCATATAAAATCATCGCACGAAAATGTTCTCGTTGTAAATCCATTTTTCAGTGAGACAGAGTATTTTGATTTTGCTCGTAAAAAAATGTGGAGGAAATTTCGAATTTGGAATGTTGTGTTTTTTTGTAATAAATAGTCATAGTTTTAATTGACATCAAAACCAGCCAGTGTCCCATAGACAAAACCTGTTGGTCGCTAAACTTTCTGAGTCACCTGAGGACGCGGGAGTACTTTTTCGCTCGTTTTATGGAAGTATGGAACCAACCTTCTGTACCTTCCTATTTTGTATTACCACTGTGCCAATATGGGATACCTACACAGGAACAATCATGTATCAGCTGCTAATTATAAATAACAAATACGGGAATTAGGTTATTGTAGTGAGTCAATAGTTATACCTACTTTCTTATTGTAACGACTGCGACAAATGATTCATACATTTGCACTTAATTGTAGGATTAGATTGTGAATTTAAGACCAAGTACGGACAGGCCACGAATCCATAAATATTGGTCTGAATTGTTTATGGATCAATTCGAATTACAACATAATAAATTATGTCAAGTGAAATTCTAGGTAGTGGCTAAGATCCCAAATGATTACTTTTAGTTCCAAGCTGTGTCATTTTAAATACATTATCACAATTATTGCGAAACATTTGCAAGATTAATATAAATAATATAAATGCGGACTTGAGAAAGAAAGAAAGAAAGAAAGAAAGAAAAATAAATATTTTATTTGGGACACGCACAGGAAATACAGACAGAAATAAAAAACAAAATAAAATAAAAATAAGAAAGGAGCATTTTAAACTAACAAACTTACAAAAAAATAGTAACGACCTGTGCGAGGCCAAATAGGCCCATATCTCAGCATAATGCTGCGATAGTTTAATAAATACCGTGGCGCTGGACTTAGAGCAAGCTCTACCACCACCCAAACCGAGCAGAAAATTTTGTTACAGACCTCTGGGTCTGTGACAGGCAGGGCCGGCCCGTTCATATAGGCGAACTAGGCGACGGCCTAAGGCGCTCGCATTACGGGGCGGCAATCGGCGGCATCGAAATTAAAAAATACTGTACATTAATTTTTATTTACCTACAACTTGAAAATACTCCTAATCTTTTACCAATTTTTCTACCAAAATGCGCTCATGGACAATTACGAAACCATCGGCACGGTTCATCTGGAAATCAAAAGCGAGTTTAGTTGATAGCCTCAACTCGGTCCATTTCTAAAAAAATCGCGATTTTAAAGGGAAATGCCCATTTGATAAGGAGGTTTTGGCCAAGTGACGCCCATGAAAGAAACAAGTTATAGGCATTAGGGTTAACATTATAGATAAAGAAAAAAACACTATTTTTTACATAGAACTCGGTGGGTCTTTTATAAATTAAAGGTTAATAAAAAACATATTAATAGTTTTGGTATGATCCATTCTGCAATTACAGTTCTTATTTGTATGTCTCTTGTGCCTGTTTTGCGTTATAGTTATAGATAATAATAAGCAGTGGCGTGCACACAGTTTTAAGACAGGGTAGGCAGAAAATTTTACTCACCAAAAATACTGCACGTTGGTTTTGGTTCGTCGCGTCGTCTTGTCGATTGATGATTAAACGCGTCTCTATACGATTTTTTCCAAAGTTGTGATATTTAAGGGAAGCTTCTAAGTGTTTTTCAGATTGTTCATGTTTTCTCGCGGCGGTAGGAAAATTATGAATATCAGTGTAACCGGTGTCGTTCCAGACGGTTTTATTATTTGAAAATAGTAGACAAACGAAACAAAATAACCGATTACTGTGTATGCAACCTGTCAGCCAATGATATGAATCATATTGTTTTTTATTGAATTTACGATTGACTTTACCTTTAATTTGTATTAATTGCAAATCCGGTGTACCACGACCTATCTCGATAACTTGTTTTTTTTCACCGAAAGATAGTTTTGAAACGCATCATGTTTTATTTTCTCAATACACACACCATCTGAACAACTTTCACAGACAATATTATCCATTTTACACTAATCACAACAATCAAATTCTAATTACCTGATAGCGTATTCACAAACACAATGCACGTCAAACAATATGGCAACTATAGTAAAACGGGCAATAAAGGGTAAAAAGGTTATACGACAAAAAATTATGGTCATCTAAATGTATAAAATTCAATGAAACAATGTTATTTCCTAAAATATTTGCATTGCATTGCATAGCAAACTTTCGTTCGGTAATGTTCGGTACGAGTCGTGATTTTTCGTCTTAGCTGTATAGAATAACTACAAAAAGACACTGGCTTTTCTTGCAGTTGTGTGCGTGATTTATGTCATTGTGTGTCAGCAAAGCCCGCGTAGCTATAGGAACGCACACACATTAAATACGACTTACCACGAGAGCACACATAAAAACATTCAGAGACGAATAGTTTGTGTCTTTACCGTGGCAGAGGCGAGGCGGCGCTAGTGCAGCGCGAATCGAGATGATGCGGAATTCGAATGATGATACCACCGGCGCTCGATAGGTGGAGCTGATTTATGATTTGTTTTGTTTATTGATAAAATAATATTAGATCTATTATCAGAACTAGGGTAGGCAGTGTCTTTCTGTCTTTATGAAACGCACGCCACTGATAATAAGCTACCCTTGCTCTAAAATACTAATTTAATACCGAATATAATTATCAATATTTCAAGGATAAGGAAAATAATATGAAACACCAAGATACTTTGTCAGTCATTTATATTACTTTGCCAACATCAAATTCAATATTCTACACCATACCATCACATCTCCTATTCTCCACATAATATTACAATTCAATCAGTATTCTAATATTTACCATAAAACTAATAGGTTACCTTAATTTACAGTAGATCTCCAACCAATACTATGCCAATCTATCTTTTTACCGACACAGCTACTAAGCACGTCTTACCGTGAAAGTGCTTTCTTAATACAGATTGACCAGAGTTTACACAATCATATTTGTCGATGCCCAACATTTCGTTCTTGTGGTGCAGAAGACTGTTGTGCATTCCTTGCCAACATTGGTCACACATCAGACTATTATCTGAAACATAATTGCATACTGTCATAAAAATAATGTATACCTATTAGAATGCTGTAGCATCAAAAGGAGGAGCTCGTGGCTTAGTAATAACAGCCGCACGGGTCGATCTACCAGGTTAAGCTACGCTTGCCGGGGTTGGTCTGTGGATGGGTGACCATCTTTACATACCGAGACTCCTCCGTGCCTCGGAAAGCACGTTAAGCCGTTGGTTCCGGCTGTCATTTGTGGATCTATGACAGTCGATACGAGTCGTCAGAAGCCCGAAAGTCTGACACCAGTCTTACCCAGGGGTATCGTATTACCCAGTTATTAGGTTGTGGAGGTCAGATAGGCAGTCGTTCCATGTAAAATGCTAGTATTTAGCTGCATCCGGTAAGACTGGAAGCCGACCCCAACGTAGTTGGGAAAAGGCTAGGCAGATTGATTGAGCATGCTGTAGCATCACAAGGTCTTTATCATTTATGTACATTGAATGACATTGGTCTTTGATACTATTTTTGATGATCATACAATTCATTACTTATGTCACATAAAATATGTGGCAATGGTTTGAGACAAAACAAACTTCAAATATTTATTCCTATGGTTTCCGTGACACTAACCAACCGAATTATTCAATTCAAACCTAACGTAAAGTAGCTATGCAGTAAAAGTTGCTGAGTATGTACCTTGTGTGTTCATAAAGTAACTTACTTGTTGTGGAGCAATCCATTGTTGAAATATAAACCGAACTTCCACATTGCTTAAGGTAAATCTCTTAAGTCTTCGTGTATCCACGCCACAGTTGACACAGAGATGGCTCCGTGGTAAGCTGGTAAGTTCGTGTAATTCAGGTTCCATATTCGTGTCCGGTCCTTGGCGAGAAACAGGTACAGTATCCATTCGTAAGCTGATGTCGGCGTGGGAGGCGGGTACAGAATCCAATGTACAGCCAAGGTCGTCATCGGGAGGTTACAGGGTCCATAATCGTAATCAAAGTAGTCGGAAAATAAAATAGAAATACGTAGTCGAAAAAATACAGCACCAAACAAAATGTCAAATACTAATGTCAATCAGTTGCCAATTACGATTATTATTGACGTAGGGATGCGATATGACATCAATTTTTCGAAAAATCTATATTAAAAAAACAAACTGGAAATACGGAATCGGTTCAATGGATCGTATTTAAAATGAAATAACATTTTTTTGTCTCTAAAGAAAATAACAAAAGAGGTTACAACTGACGCTGACGAGACGCTAGAACAGTTACATAGACCAGATGCTGCACAGCCTAAATGGAGCTTCTTGGCTGGTTGGCCTCGGCATGAATTTGGACAAGACAAAAGTCATGTATGTACAATTCGCATGTCTTGCCAAATGTAGTCCACATCAAAGGGTCGCTTCTCGAAGTTGTGAAGGAGTACGTCTACTTTGGGCAACTCATCCAGCTCGGTAGGCACAACTTTGAGAAAGAAGCTGACAGAAAAGATCCAGCTAGTTTGGGCAGCGTTTGGAAAATTTCGTCAAGTCTTGTCGTTGCCAATCGCGCAGTGTTTGAAGACTAGGGTCTTCAACCAGTGCGTCCTGCCCGTTATGATATACGGTGCCGAAACGTAGACACTGACAGTCGAGCTAGTCCATAAATTCAAGGTTGCTCAGTACGCAATGGAGCGGGCTATGCTCGAGGTTTCTTTGAAGGTTAAGATCAGAAATGAAGTTAACCGGAGTTACCGACATAGCCAGCAGAGTAAGCAAGCTGAAGTGACAGTGGGCTGGTCATATTCGTCGAAGAACTGATGGCCAGTGTAGCAGACGAGTCCAAGAGTGGAGACTGCGTATCGGTAAGCATAGTGTGGGACGCCCCTCAGCTAGATGGACCAACGGCCTTAAAAGTTGACTGGGACAAACTGGATGCGGAAGGCGGAGAAAGGGTGTTGTGGCGCAGCCTGGGAGAGGCCTATGTCCAGAAGTGGACTCCGATAGGCCAAGTTGATTGAAACAGCTACATAATAAAATATCGATTTTCAAAAAATCTATTTTTGGTAACCAGTTTTAAGTGTATCGATTTTTTTCAGTAAAAGTTGCCATCCCTACTTTGACAGGATTGACCAACAATCGGAAGTGTTAGATAAGGAAATAAACGATTGAGTGTCTTGATTAAATCGGCTTTTAATTCCGGAGGTTTTGTTACAAATAAGTAATAGCAATATTTTGGTTACTAAATGGGTATTTTTTTTGTATTTCCGACATTGCTGGGCAAACCATGGCCAAGAATGGGCGTTTCCCTTTATTGCTTCTCTTGTTGTATGTTATTATAATGTTTTGTTCAACATTGATTTGACTATTATAGTTTGACCGCGATCGTTGTACCGATCGCGCCTGAGAGATACTTCTCGACGGCATGTGAAGCCAAGTCAGAGGCCCAAGGGCGGCTTTAAAACTCTGACACCAGGTTAGTCACTAACCACACGAAAAAGAAAGAACATAGTTTTATTTGTCACGAATTTTCCTAAAAGGGCGCCGTTCCAGCCTTTCGCCTAGGGCGCCAGGAATTCTCGTGCCGGCGCTGGTGACAGGTGGTCTGACCACTAGATCACAGAGGCAGTTAAATGTCGAATGTCTTAATACTTGCTTTTAATCGATTCCTGACTGTCTCTCTTTTAAACTTCTGAAAGAAATCGACACGTGTTTCACCTCTCAACGAGGCATCCTCAGGATGACGATTGACTTGTCGCGAACTCGAACACAGCGTGTTGCCACACCGAGCGCTGAACGCAGACTGCGTTGAGAGGTGAAACACATGTCGATTTCTTTCAGGAGTTTTTATGACTCTTTAGAAATAATTAAGCGGAACAGGTTACTAAATATATCCATTTCTATTGTATTTTTTAATTAATTGAAACAAAATCGATTTCAAACTTCAAGCTTAATCGAAAGTTAACCCTACAGTCAACCGTGTCTACGTAATCGGAAGTAAGTACCATCTAACCTCAAAATAGGCGTAAATATACCATGATAAAAAGGAAAAATAAAACTAGCATTATTATTCAAAAACATTCCCGATAAAGTTGTACGAACAACCAGTCGTTATCAACAACTAGTTGTTCCGAAGTATATCGATGTAATTAATTCAGGGAACATCTAAATTATGTTTAATGCCTCACATTATAGGTTGGACGTTGGTCGAATAAGTTTATTAAGTTGTTTACATACTGGAGTAGAATATTAATGTAGTTTATTTAGGGTTTTAGAGTTTAGGAGGAAATAATCGAAACATATTTTATTTATTCATTAGAAATTCCCATTATCACTTTTTATAGTTATAATTTCCCTATGCGATATAGCCTGTGGGAGATAAAATTAATTTAGTATTTTAATTGGTGTTGATGATACTACCTTCTTAAAGACAAGTAGGTACACACGGCTACACATCTAGCTATAAATTTCCAGTATAAGCTGACCTCGCATTGTACAGAAATCCTACGCAATGCGAGACCAGCATAAACTGGAAATGTATAGCTTGACCTTTACCTATACTGCATTCGCAGTTTATTTGTCAAACATGTAAACAAACACGAGTTTTAGGAAAAACAACTGTACTGCTTACACATAAGGTTCAGTTTGCGCTGCAACCTCATATTTTTTATGACTTTTTCAATTAGTCAGGCTAAAATCAACTTTATTTACACTTGCAAAAAAATTGGAAAGAAGGATTTAGATGGACCTTACCTACTAATGTTCCTTCTTGCTTTTGGCTTAGAGCAATGGTCGGCAAACTCAATAGTCAATAGAGCTAAATATCAATACGATTAAGATTTCTTATGAGAGCCAATCTTTTCTGTGAGTCCAAACTGTCTGAATACACTTTTCTTAAACCAATGCCCGTCCTCTTTCACTCCACAACGCTTCCTAAAATTTACTTGCTAAGAAATAGGATGCCTTCATCATCATCATATGGGCTGATAATGATGAAGGCATCTTAATTAATAACAAGTTAACCTTGGAAAACTTTGAAAGGTAAACGATAAATTTACGATGTCCTGTCAATTTTTGGTGAAATATTTCGGAAATAAAGTTTGAATTTTGAATAAAACTTGATGACCGAAACCCCGACCCCCGCGCGTATCCCCCTCGTACTCGTCGAACATTTGTACAGGGCCGCACGCAATAGGCCAAAAGCCGCATGCGGCTCGCGAGTCGCGGTTTGTCGACCACTGGCTTAGAGAATTTGAAGGTTTACAGTCTTTTGCATTCTTCTATACTCCAATTGAAATAAGATTAGACATTTAATTAAACTTTTTTTACAGTCCGTTCAACCGATTTTGACTTCTATTGCGTTGGTGGCATGACAAATGGCAGCTGCAGTAAACAGTTGGTTTGTAACCACTTTTTTTGCTTTTAATGCCATCCTTATGCCTACGTAATAGAAGGCAAAATCGGTTGAACGGACTGTAAAAAAGGTTTGTTTAAATGTCTTATCTTATTTCAAACGGAGTATAGTGTCTAACAACATCACTCTTCATCGAAATAATTTAAGAATCCTTCGGATACCTCGAATTATTCTTGAGATAAAGAGAAAAGTTGGTAAAAATCTCCTCATCCTTTCTAGGTATCGATATATTTTTGGAATCATCGTGTGTGTTCTTCAACAAATACACCGTTTAAAACCTATAATTGCTATCAATATTAATTACTTACTACTATCAGCTACCGGTAAAAATAAAGATTCAAATCAAAGAAAATTAATATGAAAAAAGTATAAAATAAAACAAAATTCTTAACATGCATGACGCTATAAATACAATCTAATAAGGCATCGTTATGAAAACGTCTCGATTAATCGGTAATCGACTCGGTTGATTAATCGATTGAAATTAATCGATTCTATGTGTGTGGTCTGATGTTAAAAGGTTGTTTGGATGGCTGATGTACTATCTTAGAAGTGTTTATTAAAGACTAAGTTAATGCTAGATTAACCTTTGAGTGATCTCTTGCCGGCGATGCTTTAATAAATACAGGGTCAAAAAAAGTTAGCTAGGGAACTCTGTGGACGTGATAGGTATCGTCGTATCAATATACAAACACGATAATATATTTTAAAAAAAATTGATGAGTTTTTTTTGGGGTCACCGACCGAAGGTAGTGTTAATGTTACATGAAGAATCAGTTGAGAAATTTTGTTTTTTTTTTTTTGTTTTGTTTTATCGTGTTTATCAATATCTGATACTCATAACGTGTATGAAGTTTACAAAAAAAAACTAACTTTCCAAACTGATATTTTAAGTGACAACACTAACTGCGGTCGGTAATCGAAAAAAAAAACTCTTCAAATTATTTTATTTTTTATTTTATCGTGTTTAGCACGTTAAGCCGTTGGTCCCGGCTGTCATTTGTAGATCTTTGACAGTCGTTACGGGTAGTTAGAAGCCCAAAAAGTCTGACAACCAGTCTTACCAAGGGGTATCGTGTTACCTACTAGGTTGTGGAGGTCAGATAGGCAGTCGCTCCATGTAAAATACTGGTATTCAGCTGCATCCGGTTAGACTGGAAGCCGACCCCAACATAGTTGGGAAAAGGCTAGGCAGATGTGATTTTATCGTGTTTAGATATCGATACCCTATCTACGTCACGTCTATAGAGTAACGCTAGCTAATTCAATTTGACCCTGTATACCTACTAGAGATGTGCGCCGTTCAGAGGGGCGCGCGCCGCCGCACAGTTTGAAAAAAATACTTTTTTTGTTCATAAATCTGCCTACACCACAATTTTTGACGTATCGGTCATGAGTTTACTGTCTGTTTATAAAAAAATCAAAATGGCGGATACAAAAAAGCGGCCCAAAAAAAAAAATTGATTCATTTCCCGATTTTTTAAAGAAAATTTAAAAAAATGAATTTTCCATTTTTGGAAAAGTGGCAGTGACACACCAAAGCGTGTTATTATTTTAGGAGTGTATTAAAAAAAATGGCAGCGATACGTCAAGAATTGTAGTGTAGGCAGATTTTTTAACAAAAAAAGTCATTTTTTTCCCACTGTGCGCCGCCGCGCCGGTTACAGCCACACCGCCACCAACGCGTCAACGGCGTCAATGTCAAAATATTTTACATTCTAGATTTAGGTATAATGCAAATATATTAAACTAGTAAACTAAACACTATAGTCTGTTTTTTTAACAAACGAGTACCAAAAATTACCCATCTCACTCTGTCAATATTGGAAATGTGCGAGACATATTATGAACTCGTTTTTTTTTTTTAAAAAAACAAACTATAGAAATGTCTAAATACAAGCTTATTGGTTTATTTCGACGTAGTTGTTTTTGATAATTTAATAAAAAAATCATTTTTATATGAGCATAATTTAAATAGCAGGCACGACACACTGGTTGAATACCTTTGTTTTCAAACATTGCTGTATGGGCGAAAAGAAGACTTGACACAGTTTTCCAAACGCTTCTTGGATGAAGAGAAAATTTTGTTATAGTGGTTTGATTTTAATGTTACTTTTATTTTCACCATCCACGCCGATTACGCCGATGAAGCCCCGCCGCCGCCGACAAATTAAACGTTAGGCGCCGCCGCCGGTAAAAAATACCTCAGCGAACATGTCTAATACCTACAGGCTGACTTTCGATTCATTTGCGATCTTTAAGAGGTGAAAGTAGACATAAATATGAACTGCTTTTATTATGGAACGTACCATAATATTGCGGAAAAAACTTATTCTTTTCATTGGGAAAAAAATAAAAAAATACCAAAACTTTTTTTCGATAGCTTAGATTTATTAATTTATTCATTTTCTTGAATTTCTTTACATCCTAAAACATTACCAATGAAATAAGAGTCGACCTCGTTGCGATTTTTTCGAACGTCTACTTTACATTTATATTTAATTAACCTACCCAGACATTGTACACAAAATCGTACCAATTTCATCAGAACACATGCATCGGTAAATATTATTATATAAATAATGCATTAACAATAAAATAATTACTTTAATTAAAACGCAATTGCTCTTAGAGTATCCATAAAGCTATAGAGCCTAATAAAATCTTATTTTATCTAGTGTGTCCAGCGCAATTTTGTAAAAACCAGTGAAAACAGAGTCATGACATTGCAGATAGTATGGCAACAAAGCTCTTAACTGTAATAGTATATTTAAAGATAAAAAAAAACAATATCAAGGCTGGTTTTCAATTACTTTAAGAGAGAAAGCTGTTTATTTATTTTATCATGCGTGTAACTTACAGGCTAAGTATTAGACTGCACTTATGAGTACATGACCCTATATTCCTAAATGACCGCTGTGCGAGGAGGCAAGACGAAATCCATTTACAAGATCACTTCGTTTTCCAAACGTCAGCCAAAGTGCACGATAAAGAACAAGTACATTTTGGAACGAAAAAAGTACACAAAGAAAAAAGTAATGGACACTTTGACGTTGTTGTTACACGTGACGGTCAAAATGTTACACTAAGCGAAAGGAACTTCATTTCAACTGGGTGTCCCACGACACTTCTCATTTTTTTCAATATACACAAATGTGTCTTCATTTATTTGTATTCCATTTAATAATGCTTGCATGGGATTTGTTAATGCCTGAAAAATTAAACATGACAGTTAATTATAGTATTATAACTCATGAAGCGACGCGCGCTATACTTGTGGAAACCAAGTGAATAAGCCCGCTGTAAATGTGTGCGTAAAGCCGGGTCTCCTACGCGTGATTTTTCGAAACATTACACAAAAACCTTACACATAAACATTTGCTTTTAAACAAAATATTCTGTTTGCATACACAAATGGCCTCTTTATGCGATGTTTTTATTTATAAACACGCGCAGGAGACCCGGCTTTAAGAAGACGAGTAGCATCCGGTATCTACGTAAGTTGCGCTCTATAGCTTGCATTCATACTCTGTGAAAAGTCATTAGCCTTAATACTTACTCCCATTGACTTACGAAATTATTTGTATTGCTGTATTAGTATCGATTGGAAAACTTTAGTGGTCTCTTTGATTATGTTTAGCTATAGAAATTGAATAGGTTACTTGGTAATATTGCTAATTTATTATATGTTCTGTGATCTAAAATAGAATTCACGTTTACAGATTTTGAAGTCTTGATTTAAATAATATTAAGCCTGTATATATAAAATCGTCTACTTTTACAATGTTTGTAAATATGTGAGCACCATGTATCTATTACATATTAAATTATCTATCGTTGCTTCATTTTTAATTCTTTTTACCTATTGTGGTATAGTAATTTTGTTCTAGGTGCATCGTCTTCACATATAATAATTATTTAACAAATGTACGTACAATTGTAAAACATTTTAAAAGAGTAACGGTGGAGTTTCTTGCCCATTCTTCTCCATACGAAAACTACCTTTTGGAAGGGGCGACTAGAATCAATTTTATTATTTTGTAATTTTTGATGTTCAAAAGTGCCATACATGGGCCTATTTGAAATAAATGATTTGAATTTGACTTTGTATATCCCGTGAGGGTCGATCGATCAGGTTAAGCTACGCTTGCCGCGGTTGGTCCGTGGATGGGTGACCATCTTTACATATCAAGACCCCTCCGTGCCTCGGAAAGCACGTTAAGCCGTTGGTCCCGGCTGTCATTTGTAGATCTTTGACAGTCGTTACAGGTAGTTAGAAGCCCAAAAAGTCTGACAACCAGTCTTACCAAGGGGTATCGTGTTCCCTAGTAACTAGGTTGTGGAGGTCAGATAGGCAGTCGCTCCATGTAAAATACTGGTATTCAGCTGCATCCGGTTAGACTGGAAGCCGACCCCAACATAGTTGGGAAAAGGCTAGGTAGATGATGATATCCCGTGAGGGGTAGGCAAGGTACCCATTTAACTTTTTTTTTAATAATATTTCTTCGTAATCGAGTACTAAGTTTTTGACAACTTTGTATTACTGAGTGTGAGTTTATGTTTATCTTACAATGTGCAACAATAATCGAACGAACGACAGAACGAAATGTTGTCATTTTAAATATTATATTTGTATAAACATTTAGAACTAAGTATTTTATTTATTTTATTTTTAATTTGTTATTTCTCTATATGCTGCACCGGTTGACGTCATCACGTCAGCGAGCGTTGCCACGGCAGCGGCCGGGAGGCGCTACATTCAAGTTGATCGTAGTTACTTGGCTATTTAGATTTTTTAGGAACCTCGAAATGTCAATTATTTGAGGTTCACAAAAAGAGGTGCAATCATTATTTTAGAGTGTTCAATAATGTAATTAGGAAATTAAAATGGGTATTATTAGAGACGATTAAGTAAATACATTTTTTTTTCTTTTTATTTCAATTTGCAATCGGGCGTCAGACTGTAAGCGAATTCGTTGCATGACAAGTGGCGTTGTGGTGGAGCAGCCAGTGCTGCGCCTCCCACTTATAGAAGGTGGTTCCTCTTCAGCCTTTTTACCACCGCTGTCGGGTTTAACAGTTCAGCAACTAGTGGGTTTGGGTGCAAGGTTAGGCGTGCCTTGTGATGTCTTTTATACCACTCGATTTCAAAGTTTACTGATGGCATTTGTAGATAGTCGTGGATTTCGTCGTTCCTAGCAAACCAAGGTGCCTTTGCTATTGATATTAGGATACCATTTTGGACTCTCTGCAGGCAGATTATGTTGGTTTTGCTGGCAACGCCCCACCATTGGATGTCGTAGGTCCATACGAGATGAGTCGATTAAATGCATGCCATTCTTATATCCCTCTCACCAAAACAAACCCTTTCATAGCTGCTCAAATTTCAAAACAAAACAAAATGTATCCAATCTTTATAAGATATTTATCAGTAAACCATAAAAGTAAAAGGCGGTAAACGAGTAATATATCCGCACGAAACACGTTAACCCGTCAATATCGATAGGAAACAGTAAAAAGGTCGGTTTAAACGTAAAATGAAGTAATTTTGGCCTGCGAATAAACGATGTACATGTTTAAACAAATACTAGTGTGTGGGAGTGGTTTTGTCTGCAATTTAAAGTTATACATAAAGGCTGAAATTTAATTAATTGGCAATTCTAATCAAAATACTCTTGCATTTAATTTAATAAGATAAAAACAAAAATTAGTTATCTGTAAAGTCGGTTTACGGATGATAATTGTACGTGATAACGTCACAAGCCAAACGCTTAGGCCGATCATGCCTCTCTATCGCATGCTCCGCGCTCTCGCTTGCACGCTCGGCTCAGGCGGAACGTGACACTTTTTCGTGCATGCAGCCGGCGTTCATCGATTTATAAGACGTTATCACGTCAAAAAAAACGAAAAAAAAAAAAAAAACATAAAACAAGACAAAAACAAATGGTATTCATTTTTATGTAATTTTAGTTATCATTTTATTAATTTTGTTGTTTGATTTGTTGGTCTCAATGAACAAGTATCATGGTTTGAATACGAAGTTATAATATTTCCAATAAATTAAATTTCAGCCTGTATATTTTACTGAAATTGATTGCAGCTGCATCAAGTTTCAGTAAGCGACTGTTTCCTTCGGAACGTGCTAAGTTCACAGAACAGGAAATATCCAATACATTTCATAGGAGATTCCTAGTAGGTAATACCGAATAATGACGACAGCCACGATATACTTTTTCAAGTCATCTATCAATTATGTTGCACCTGCTATGTTTTGTCTCTGCATCACCCTAAGGTTGACTGGTAGAAAATGCCTTAGGCATTAAGTCCGCCTTTGTATTTTTTTTTTACTTGTGCGTAAAGTTTTAATAAATAAAAAAATAAAATAAATATACATAGATTTTGGCAAACATATCTACCTACAAAAACCGCTTAATCTCTCGAAAAAGGATATTTATGAGAATTTTTTACAAAAAAAAGTGTACTTTAAAATGTCCACCCAAGTAATGTCCTATATCTAGTACACTGTAAAGAACTTCATCATCTGCCTAGCCTTTTCCCAACTATGTTGGGGTCGGCTTCCAGTCTAACCGGATGCAGCTGAATACCAGTATTTTACATGGAGCGACTGCCTATCTGACCTCCACAACCTAGTGACTAGGTAACACGATACCCCTTGGTAAGACTGGTTGTCAGACTTTTTGGGCTTCTAACTACCTGTAACGACTGTCAAAGATCTACAAATGACAGCCGGGACCAACAGCTTAACGTTCTTTCCGAGGCACGGAGGGGACTTGGTATGTAAAGATGGTCACCTATCCACGGACCAACCGCGGCAAGCGTAGCTTAACCTGATCGATCGACCCGTGCAGCTGTTATTACTTAGCCACAAGCCCTTCACACACACACTGTAAAGAACTTATTAGATCTAAATGTTCACATGTTAGTATTTTCTTTTTTGCAGATTAAGATTCTCGACCTTTTTACTTCAGGCTCAAAATACAAACATTTAGGAAAACATCCCTCGAAATTACTTTATTGGAAATATAAAAGTTACGTGTGCAATGCAGTCAGAGTCGCAATGTATGAAATTGTAAACAAAATAAGCAAAAACAAAACACAAACAAACAATGTTTATATCTACCATATCGTTTACACAGAGTGTTTCCACAGTTTTATGTGCACCCTCTATATAGAAACTGTTCCTCTAAATGTGTATTAATTTCGTTAGAATGCGTTTCGAATAGCAAAGTTTTTTCTTTGTTACTGTTTTTGGTTGTAAAAGAAATAAAAAAAAGTTTATTAAGCATTTTGGGAAGAAAAAGAAATCGTAACGTACATACCTACGTAGTTAAGACGAAATTACTTCCTACATGTCTAATAACAAAGACTTTATTATCATTGTATGAAATACTTGCTGCGCCTTGTGATTTTACCCGCATAAGTCTCGATTCCGTGGGAATATCGGGATAAAATGTATCATATGCCCTAATCTAGGTCACGGTCTACCCATGTGCCAAAGTTCATCTAAATCCGTTCAGCCGTTTTAGCGTGAAAGCGTAACAAACAAACTCACTTTCGCATTTTAATATTTGTTAGGATGAGGATTCGTTTAGAAATAGATACTTATAACCTGAACACTACAAGGAAATGGTATAATGCTTATATTTTGCAAAAAAATAATTTCCCTGTTCTAAAAATAAAGAAGCATAACTTTTATTTTCTATTTTTTTT